>JAJJWW010002522.1:0-18093 GCA_023531295.1 Papaver armeniacum | reverse complement strand
CTATCTTTCTTCGTCACCATGGGTTCTTAATGGCACCGTGGCAGCCCATTTTCTTCGGTAACCCATCTCAAAAGCAACCATCGAGAACCACTTATCTCAGCCGACCGCAATCGGGCAAAGAGACTTCACCCATCTTCATTCATTCCAACCAACGTCTTGATCTTGTCTTCCTTCAACAGATGTAAAGAGAAAGTTACATAAAGGTAACGGCTTGGGTTTTTTGAATGAGGAAACCAATAATTAAGGAAAACCTTCTAAGGGTTAGATTCAAGTAAGGAAACGGATATTCAAGTAAGGTTAATTGGGTTGGTTTTTGTGAAAAAGGAAGTTTTTGGTGCGGTCACCTTTCTTGCGATGCTAACCAAGAAATTAAATCGGTTATGAAAGTTGGTCTAGGCCAAGGCATAATCTCTGCCTTCCAAAATTATCTAAACGGACGGACGGAAGTATCTCTCAAGAGTATATGTCTACATGTCTAAACCGACGGACGGATAGAAACCTCGCCAACTATCGATCCCAAACCTAGGATGGACGAAATCGATGGCCGCCTATTACCAAGACAGACATCACTTCTTTTTATAATATAGACTAGGTATCACCCCGGACTACGGCCGGGGCTCAACCTCTCTGATCGCTTTTTGTTACTTGGTTTGTTTTTTTGCTTAAAACAATTAGTATACTTATAACAAAATTTTATCAATTTACTTGAACAAAAGTTAGGGCTATAGATCAGTCAGTGCATGTAGTCCCACTGTATTGTTGGTCGGCCAAATTAGTCGAGACCTACAACCCCGGTCGTGGCCACTTAAGCAGTTCCTAGTGTTTGGTTAGTCGGGTCAAATTAGCCGGGGCTTACGCCCAGGTCGTGGCCACCTAAGCAGTTCCTAGTGTTTTGTTAATCGGGTCAAATTAGTCGGGGTCGTAACCGCTTAAACAATTCCCAGTGTTTTGTTAGTCGGATCAAATTAGCTGGGGCATACAGCCCCTACCGTGACCACTTAAGCAATTCCCAGTGTATTGTTTGTCAAACATAAATTCTTTTGGATTAACCGTTTTAAATTACGAAATTAAGTTAGAATAGGAAATCTAACTATATTAGAAAACTTAGTCACGATAAAATTTGGGTTGGTTGGATCCTGCAATCTCGTGTTTTATTAGTCGAGTCAAATGAGCCAGGCCTATAGCCTAGGCCGTGGTTCCTTAAATTTTTTTTTTTAAAATTCCCTAGTTTATTGTTTCGGTATTTTGTTGGTCGGGTTAAATTTGCTGGATTATTATTTCGACAATTGTTTATTGTTTAGTCGGTTGGTTCATATTTACCCGCAATCTTTTTAATCAGCCTGTAAGGCTTACAACCCCGGTCATGGCCTCTTCAGCATGCCCTAGTGTTTCGTTTAGTCGGATCAAATTAACCGAGACTTACGACCGCATTTAGGATTAACCGCTAGGTAAAAGTTCGTGCAAATGAAAGATTGAGGGGAAATTTCCTTTGGGTGCTTATTGTACACGTTGGCTGTTGCGGTTGATTGAACCGGCTGTTGCCGTTTGGAGTTATTTTAGAATAACGAATAACAACGGTCCATATTGATGGTCATTCGTTTATGCACGTCTTTATTTATTCATTGTGATAAAATGGCATATACTTGCATAAGCAAAGCATCTTCACTTCTCTCTATCGACCCCAAGTTCCCAACCGTAACTTTAAAATCCCAGAAGTCATAGTTAGTATGAATTTCGAACAAAATGCTTATGAAAAATAAGTTCATTGGATAAGGCAAAACTTATTTATCCATTGAGATAGCATCGTATGTACTTGCATAAGCAAGCCATTTTCACTTCTCTCTCTTGAAGCCAACTGTAACCTTCTTATCGGCTATTAATTAGTGCGTCCGTAGCACACTGACCTACAATGGATTGCAAAACACCCAATGAAGGGTGAGTCAATTCCTCTGCCCACTACTATAACAACAAATAGCTTTTTAGAACTAACACAAAGTGCACCAATTGTTTCCAAGTCAAATTTAGTCGTTTCTCTTTGAAAGGCCTGCTGATCACAAAATTCTCGAACTGATGTAAGATCTGTGATGATTAGATCTTTCCTTTAATGTCTTTGGCGTGTATATTGTACATTTTGTATGGTGGATTTGTAGATTAAATCATGGTCAAGAATTAAGAAGATTTAGTTCGCAAAGCAAAGGAGCTATAGAAAATTTTAACTGTTACAATCAAAAGTTGCTTATACAAATATTCAGTCATGACTCATGAGTTTCTGTTCCAGACTAAGCTTATCAATTGTTGTCTCTTCATTATCTTAATTCCTAATTTCCTTATCTAACTTATGGTTGGCTACATATAGAAGCTCATACAAAATGTTCGTGAATGCTCATTAATTACAGTTCACTTATTAGACATCATGATAATTAAACTTATCCTATAATGATAAGGTGATTACCATATCGGAAACTTTTGGAGCACCGAGTTATATCTAATCCTATTAACATCTTACCCTAGTAATTACGCTAGACCTCATGGCTGTTCGAAGCATCTGGTACTCATTTTGTGATCAACGACTCAGGACTACATTTTCAATTGTAGCTTACTGTTGGACCAGGTGAAGATTACCTATCCCTTGCACAAAAGTTGAACTATGTATACCATCATCATCTAACTTTTATGCTAAATTTTAATAGTACATCAATGGGCATCACGAATAAAATCAGAAATAGAAAAAGAAAAAGAAGACTAAACATGAAATCTGCGAATTTCGTAATCAATGCCGAAAAGCACCTCCTACACTCTCAACTGGTCTTGTTCGCTACTGTATTTGGGAAAGCTTTAACTCTTCCGAATTTCAACAAAAAATGTTACCATGCTACCAAAGCTCCCCAACCATGACAAACAACGAACATTTTTAAAACCAAAAATTTAATCAAAATCCATTTCCCTGATCACGAATTGCAGCAAAAAAAAAAATCCATAAAAAAAAAAATAATAGGAGCAAAAAATAATTGAGTTTTGCAAAACAACACAAGTAGGCTAGGGCCAACTGCTCCCCACAATATAGTTATGATTTCCTAGAATGTGAAGTACCCGAAACCTGCATTGGTTGAGTTCGTAGAATGTAATTCAAGGCATTGAAAATCAAAAGTCATTCTGGGAATTCAACATTCGATAAATATAGTCACCAAGAAAGTGAGTGACTAAAAAGTGGATTAATGGTGGGTTAATTTACCTGCCTAAGAGACCACAATATCACTAAGACAACAATAAATACAACCCCCATTCAATTTCCTTCGTAGTTTTTCATGTGAACTCTTCGTTGATGCAATAAACTGATCTAAAACCAAACTCATGAGAATAAAGAGGAAAATTGAAAAACAGAAGGAAAGAGGCAAAAGGATTAGGGGTTAGATTTTCTTTGCAACTTATCCACTAATACACCGTCTAAATAAATCATCATGCTTCAACTTCTTCTTCCTCCAATAATTAAACCTAAATCTAAAAATACGCACAATCAATATAAAATCAAATTTACAAACAATGGACATGAAAGTTGTAACCAATTAATCTAGTTCTCACCGTATCTACTAACCTAACTCAAATCTCAATTAACAATAGAGATGCAAAATCTTACGAATCTTACTATCTACTAACCTAAGACCCTAAATGCAAATAATCTTACGAATCTTGTTAGATCCCTTAATAATTCAAAATAAAAACGAATCGAACCCTCGATATCAACATCGGGTATTTTAGAGGATAATCGAGAAACGAAGAACGAGTTAAGAAAAATTTAATTATCGCTAATTCGGTTCTAATAAAAAATTTAATTAGGGGAAGAAGATAGGACATTGTTGTACATTACCAACAACCCCTGAGTTTTATTGAACCCTTGCAAAAAAAAAAATGGAGTAAGGGTTCAACCAATGATCACAAAGATTCTACGAAAATTATTCATATAATTAATGCGAGTGTTAGACCATAACATCAAATGTCCCCTGCGAATCTGTTGTGCACCACTCAATAGCTTTAACACCACAATGAAAGAGGTCAATAAGATAAAGCATTATCTCGTTGGCCACCTATAATGGCTAACGTGAATCGTAAGTAATGCCAACAACAAATCGGTGTTCAAGCTTCTTTCACGAGTGTTATCTACAATGATGCATGAAACCCAAGTCAGTTTCTCATCATTTATGTAATGTTGCAGTAATCAGTGAGTTTAAATATTACCTTTGAGTTGAATTTCTGCCTAGATGAGCAAGACTGGCAATAATTGATGGAACTATTATCTACACCCATTACTTTCTTCCTCTACCCTTTGTGCCAGTAAATCAGCAATGATTTTGTGAGGTTGAGTACACGTGGTAACGTCTCCAACATAAATCCTGATTTCATCCAATTATCAAAAAGAAAAAAAGAACTGACTCACCCAATTAGCAAGACATCCTCAACTAAGAAAAATTTAGAGAGTAACCTGTATCATGATCCGACGGACGGCTATATGTTTTTATACATAAAACATAACCGATTGATCCGAGCCGTGGGATGACGAAATCGATGGTCGGATTTAACAGGCTACACAGACAACACTTCTTTTTATAATATAGATTAAAATTAATATATACGTGTACATAATAAGATCAACGGTTTAGATAATAAATAACACAAAAGAATTATTAATTTTCTTGAATTAAAATTAGACTTAACCTAGTCAACTACGGTCAACGTGAAGTCCAGGTACTAAACCCTAAGCTGGACAAATATTAGACCAAACGCTAATACTAGACAAAATGCAAGTACCAAAAACCAAATAACCCAATGAAAAATCACACTCATTAGCCATTATATAGGCATCGATATCTGAAGTTAGAGACACTAAAACAATCGTGATATTGATATAAAATAGATTGTCAACTCTAAATAGGGCAAAGCATATGAAGTGCTTCTCACAAAGAAAATGTAATTAAGGAAACATACATTTATATTTTTCTTCGAAATCATATACTCGTGTTAAAAATAAAGCGGTTAACTCAACTTTGTTTTCTAGGCTCCAACTTCTTGCGTTCTTGTAGTTGAATGAAAAATCACACATATTATGTAGTTGTGTTGATATCTGACATTAAAGACACTAAAAATAACACAATATTAATATTAAACATATTGCCAACCCTAAATAGTCCAAAGCATACAAAGTGCTTCCCGTTAAAGAAGTAATCAAGGAAATGTCATTAGTCATTATATAGGCATCGATATGTGATATTAACGATATTAAAAAAATCATGATATTAATATAAAATAGATTGCTAGCTCTAAATAACGCAAAGCATATGAAGTGTTTCCCGTTAAAGAAAATGTAATTAAGGAAACACACATATATATTTTTCTTCAGAAATCGTATACTTGTGTAAAAAATCAAGCGGGTAACTCAATTGTTTCCTGGTCAAGATGATGTAATCAAGAAAATGCATTGATATATCTTTCTTCGAAATCATATACTTGTGTTAAGAATCAAGCTGGTCAACCCAACCCAGGCACCAACTCCTTATAGTTAAATGAAAAATCACACTCAAATGTATATGATATTAGAGACATTAAAAGAACACACGATATAACATAAAATAGTTTTCCAATTCTAGATAGTACAAAACAAATAAAATGCTTCCCGTCAAAGAAGTTGTAATCAAGCAATGAACTAACATCCAACTAAGACTCTGTTTGAATACTCGTGATTGTTACTTTAACCGCAAGGATTGTCCACTAATTAATGATTGGAGTACCTTTATTGGAAAAGAGAATCTAAATTGTATTGGTTAATTAAATAATTTGGTTGTTGGATTTTTAGTGATGCATATAGCTAATTTTATGAAACAAAACATAAAACTCTCTTGGAATTGAACGATTAAAGGGACATTTTTTTTACATCATCCGTAGGTCAAGTTAACGAAGTGCCGTTACAGCATGGTGTTGATGGTGGATTTTCAACAAAGGTAAAAATTGTAAAATCATGATACTGCATGTTTCCGCACGGCTTCAGGAACGCATGTGACGATTCATATTTTACGAGCCATAATGCATATGTCACTCGAAAGGCCTCCCCGGAGCGTTCGATGCTGCTCATTTCATCATGACCTCTATGTAGAATAACATAATTGGGCGGTTCTCCATATGATTGAGAGCTTAACGCCTTCAGGGCGTCGGTGATACTCAATGTTCCCTAACTACATAGAGAGACCCCCCTCTACATAGAAGAACGATTGGGCGGTTCTCCGTATGATTGAAAGCTTAACGCCTTCAGGACGTCGGTGACACTCACTGTTCCCTGACTATGTAGAGAAACCGTGTATAGATTCAGACGGCTCTCCATACATAATTGTTGAGAGGGAAAAACGCCTTCAGGACGTCGGCGGCAACACTCGGGCCGCTCCCCGACTATGCACCTTTCGGAACCCGGTATGACGCTTTAACCGGCTAATATCCCTTCGCAATAGATTAATTATACCGTGACATTCACCGCCTAATTCCTAGAAGATAATCTATTTTATCTCATTACTCCGATTTCATGATTGAATCCACGACCGATCTCATGGAATGGTTATAGATAATCTCATTACTCCGATTTCATGATCGAATCCACGGCTGATCTCATGGAATGGTAATAGAAAATTTTATTACTCCGACTCGTAGTCGAATCCACGATCCTATGGAATGGTAATGCTCATTTTATTATTCCGAATCCATGGTCGAATCCACTACGATCTTATGGATTGATAATAAATAACTACTCACCTTTATTACTCGGTTTCATGAATCATTCTCTACTAAATTTCATGAATTAGTAATAAATACTCAACAACCGGCATCCGGACTATCATCGAGTAAGCCCCATAAAATGGTGCAAGTATACTCAACAATGATGCACGAACGAGCACCCAAATGCACGAACGAGCATTCGAAAATATAGACAAATGAGGAATCCTACACAAAACAGAGAGAGAGAAAATAATATAGAGGCGTCTAGGGATCGGGCCCACCGGCTAGCCGGTCATGCCACCATGGCCGGTCCCCCACGCCTTTTCCCTTTAATTTTTATTATTATTTTCTTATTTTCATGAACTCATGAAAACTCCTTCATTCAAGCAACTTTACTTGTTTGAGCAAAACTCACGGTTTCTCCATATTTTCATGGTTTCATGAAAAATAATAAAATAGGGAACGGTGCTGCGGGACCGGGCTACCTTGCCCTAGCCGTGGCCGGTCCCACACCTTGCAATCCCTTATTTTCATAATTATTATTTCCCTCATCTCATGAAACTCCTCCGTTTGAGCAAAAATCATGGTTTCTTCATATTTTCTCAAATATTGCTCAAATCCTGAAAAGGCCAAAAAGTCAAATGGTCACACGACCGACTAGGCTACTCACGCCAAATATTAAAATATTATTATTTTAATATTCTCAAAATATTGATCAAACGAGCAAAGTTCTACTTGCTCATTTGAGCAAAGATCAAGAATTTCAGTCAAAGATCAAACTCTTCTGAAAATCCAAAATATTGCTCAAACGTACATCAGAAAATACCGAAACTCTCAGGACTGAGACACGGACATTATGGTGACACGGGAATGCTTCCTTGACCGACCAAGTCCGTCCCTAAGGCTTGCAAGGATCCGGTCCCACACATTCTTATAATTTTGACCTAATTTGCTCGATTGCTCATATTGGGTCCAAACTCTTTCCAACCAACTTGGAATTTGCTCAATCGACCATCAGCTGGTCTCACGACCACCAAGGGACAGTTTCATGCCCTCTTGGTCGGTCCCTCACTTCTCTATAAATTAGGTTTTATTACCTAATGCTTAGACGAGCACTATTTTAATAAATGATGAAACCGGCATTTTATCATCATTCTCTCACCAACTGGTCAACTAAGGACCCTAGTGCACGCTCACTCGAGCACTCGGGCACCACATGGACGTCCATCATCCCATGTGGTCGGTCCCTCCCTCACTCATGACCTATTTTTAGCAATTCATCAATTGACGAACAATTGATCAAAAATTAGGGTTTTGAATAAACGCTCCACAAATCATCATTCTGAGCAAGTTCAAACACTAATAAATTTATGTTGATCCATCAATCAACATCTGGGTTAATTATATAATACTTGGTAGTCTACCAATATTTTAATTAATATTTCATTGGTCACGTCACCAATAAATAATTTTTCGAATTGAGCAATACTTGCTCGATTGCTCGAATATTGATCCAACTATTAATATTCAATAATTTGTCGAATCGATGCTCGGTTACTCGAATTTACAATATTTGCTCGTTGAGCAATATCTAAGAATGTCCAACATGTTCAAATCCGTGAATCACTGGGCATTCGCCACTCATGCTCGATTCATCAAACCTAGACTCATTGTCTAATCAGTCAACAACTGACTAATTAAATACACGTCTGCCCTGCAGACTCCACGATTCGTGAGACATCAATCACGTCACATGGGGGATATCAATTAGGGTTTTGGTCTGGCGGCCTACGGCACGTGGATTCATCCACGATGAGAAATGTGAGTAAGTCGTGCAAACGGTTGAAGGAGTTAGCAAAGAAAGTAGTGGGTGGACGGTTAACCAAGTCTCCGCACGACCTGGAACTGGTTTCATCACGATCTCCCACTTTCCCACTCTTTCACTCAAGAAACCGTCACACTTACAGGGATCAATGTGTTCATTATTCTGGCAATATAAATAAGTCCTAAATTGAGGATAAAAGACATCATTCGTTTTACACGAAAACATTCATTTACACAACAACTCGATTGAAACTTATTCCACGTAACTCAACATCGCATAGTTCATCAATCTTGCGTAAAACCCACAACACATCCACAATCCTTGATCATCATTGATCCCACACAATTCTTAGATTCCCTCCTACATATCAACTCATCTTCCTCTTTGTGACCGAATTGACTTTGGAACGGACATTGACTTGGTTTAGGCCGGAGTCCTACAAATTGATCTCTCGAATTCAAGCACTCCCTTTGCAGTGCATCTATGTGAGGTTAAGCAGTTTTCTCGGTTGAGGAGTCTTGTCCGCACGCTCGTCTCTTCACTTCCCTAAAAACCAGCAAATCATTTTTCCTATCTACACATGGTCTATTAAATAAAGCAATTTCATGTGTATATCCTGTTCGAGAAAGAAAAAGAATAATAAGAATAAGTTACACAAAAATTATAATTCAATAATCTAGAAGAACCCCATCATTGGGATTTACATCCATCTTTATTCCTATTTACCTATTTCATATTAACATTTATCCTTTTGGCCCCACATATAATCGAAAATGATGGACGGGGCCAGTATCATCCTGGTTTATAATTATACAAGTTCAGTAAACCCGCGCAAATTGAGCGGGCTAGTCTATCATTAGGATTTACCCAATTATTGTCTTATCTTGGCCTCTTTAGCTAACACTTATAAGTAACTTTTTGGCAATAATTTTTCCAAATCCAAAATATGTATTGTGAATTAAATGTGTATGTATAATATTCTATAATGCATCGCCCTTGTTTCGTCGTTAGCAAAAAGTGGAGTTTTGATTAAGATCCGGAAGCCACACTAAGATGATGACAAACGTGAGTCAAGCTGGAGGATTAAAAGGGAGTGCACAGAGATATCAAAAAACAACTGTACAACATTTCCGCATGTCAATATGTAAACGCAAAAACTAAATTGATTTTTTTTTTTTTTTTTTTTTTTTTTAAGTATCATTAGATCTGTATATATATGTATAACTTGAAATTAGCAACTCCACAGGAAGAGACAAACAGACACATTTATCTCTTTGAGAATGAAGATGGAACCTTAGAAGTTTTCCAAGAAGAAGAAGGGTCCACAATCATCTTGCTCATTCTCAAACTCGTGTGATAATGGTAGTAATACACTGGCAGTTCAAGAACCATACTCCTTTTAGCTGTTATAAGCTGAAATATTCGGCAAGTTAACATGCAAAATGAATTAGGATGCATGCATGAGAGTCAGTCAGCAGTAACAAAAATCATTATATAAAATCAGACTATTTACTAAAACCTTTGTTGTGCCTTTACCGTTGGTGTGCCTTTACTGCACCTTTTCTTCTTCTTCTTCTTCTTCTTCTTCTTCTTCTTCTTCTTCTTCTTCTTCCTGCAAACATAATTTCCAGTGAACAAAATAATTTATTTCATTGTACAAATTCGCTGTAAATAAATTGTTCAGTCATCGGATGGACCGTCAACTTTTTACCTTTTGTATGTTGCACAGTGCAGAAGAGGTCATTTGATCAGTGATCGTGTCACTTACATCAAATGCTATAACCTTTACCAAGACTGGTCTTGGTGTAATTTAAATGAGTCGAATCACAATTAGGTTTGAAAAAAGTTTCATTCCAGTCAAACAATTGAAAGTATCTAAGTTTGAAACATCTTATTATAACTGGATGTTAGAAAAATTTCTTACACTTGTTGGACAAATACTCGCCATCAATCTTCAAGATGCTCCATTAGTTTGCATTTTTGAAAATGAATTGTTTTTCCATTGGACTGCCGATAACACATCAATGCTGTTGCTGTGACGTAGTAGATATTTCCTTGCATAACTTGGCATGTAAGTGTTATGTTTAATCTTGTTATTGTAATTATCACGGTAAAAAATTTATTTGTAACTCTCCAGCAATTGATGCCCACGTGCATTTCAAAATTTCATCATTAACATGATAGTGGTATAACGATTTTACGTATTACTTCTCCTTTACTTCTACTTCCTTCATCACGTTTCTTTAATAGAATCATTCATCACGTTCCTTTAATTGAATCAATGGATGGGAAGAGTAAGCAAGTGGAAATACCGCCAAAAAGAAAAAAACGGTCGAAAGTTTATCCTAATAGCATCCACGAACTACATAGAGGAACCCAAATGTTTCCATGGCCATAAGTCTAATGTACATAGGAAAGTTTATCATATTCGGCATATCTTTATGCAACTGAAAAGCCATCCGCATGCAAAGGCGTGTACTAGGAAAGCCTTTAGAGCAACTGCAGTGGGCGAGTAAACCCATTTTTTTGGTCCCAGAACGTGGCGTAGTGGGAGGTACCAACGATCAAATACCAGATTAGAACAGTAATTCCAGAGTATATTTGGTCTGGACCAAAGAGTATACCCATTTATAGTCGAGCGGTGATATAATCTCCGTTTCTCAACGGGCGGTTATAAAGTGTACGCTGACAACGGGCGGTAATATAGTGTCCGTCCCACTGACAGGCGTAGCTAAAGTGTTCGCCCCAACGGGGCGGTGATATAACGTACGCCCCATCGGGCGTAGCTAAAGTTACCGCTTGACAACAAGCGGTCATATAACGTACGCCCCATTGAGGCGGTTATATAACTTACGCCCCATTCAGGCGGTTATATAATGTTCGCTCATCATCGGGCGGCGTAAAGTTTACGCCCCATTCAGGCGTTCATAATCCTTACGCCTGATGACAAAGTAACGTATTACCTCCGCCCCATTTTTTCCATTTTCATGTTTTAATTTTTATGTTTTCAGTTTTTACCGTTTAAATTTTTTGAATTTTTCGAACGTTGAAGAACTTTTTTGAATTTTTCGAACGTTGAAGAACCGAACGTTGGATATTTTTGAACGTTGGAAGATATTTTAGAAAATTTGAAACATTATATATAGGGTAGAATTCATTCAACAATTCCCCACAAGTAATACTTCAAAATATCCGAAGAACAAGAAAAACACTATTATTTCATCTTCCAAATTATTTAGAAATTTTTCACCGATTCGATTACAATGGCACCACGAGCACCACGACCATCACGAGCAATACGAGGTCCAAATTTTACGACAATCGAAGACGTAACGATGTGTAAAATTCATTTATCAATATCTCAAGATCCGTGTGTTGGAACTGATCAATCAGAGGAAGCGTTGTGGACTCGTATCAAGGATGATATTGAACTTCATTTACCTAATGCTCCAGAACGGACTTGGAGTTCTTGGCAAAAACGTTATCAGGGAATAAGTAAAGATGTGGCGTTATTTTCGGCAAAAGAGGCAGAAGTGGAAGGTGAATATCATACTGATTGGGGTCCTGAAATGAAGGTAAGTATTCTTCATTTTTCGAACAATTATTTTCTAATATTTAATTTTACCCTAAACTTAAGTGTTATTTAAAAATTAACAGCTCGAAGAAATAAACAAGCGGTTCAAGGAATGCAATGACGGGAAAAAATTTAAGCACGAAGAGTGCTACCCAATTGTCATAGAGAATATAAAATTTAATCGTCGATCGACTTTTGTATTCGATACGACGCACGATTTGGACAGTTATGAGAATTACGAGGTAGATGAGGAAGGACAGCAATCAACAGTTCAAGCCGAGACCAGTAACAACACCGATAGGGGAGACATAGAAAACACATGTCTCCGTGAGTTGGGAAAAAAAGCAGCAAAACGATTGAAGAAAACAGGGAGAGAAAAATCCAGTATCCAAGAGGAATTGATGGGAATAATTATTAAAGAACAACAAAATTTCAATACTCATTACCAAGCACAATCAAGATTCAAGATGGAACAAAGAGCAAAGCAGAGTTTGCAAGAAAACAAGTCTGAACATGCGGCCAAAATTGCCAAGCAAGTTGAAGATGACGAATTTCGCATCATTATGATGGATCTTTCAAAATTGGATCCTGTCCAACAAGAGTACTTCCAACTTCGTAGGGCGGATATAGTTCGCAACAGAAAAAACCAATCTTAAAACGGCGGAACAGTTGAAACAAATATTACATAACCCAAATTTTGTGGTTAACGGTAGTATAATTGTTGATGCCTTCAATAAAGTGGAATTGTTGTAACTTTATTATCCAAAGTAGTTGTTGCTGGTTTGCTATAAATTTGTCAACATGTGCGAAAGATACAAAGAAAATGCAAACAACAGTTTTTAATTCCCATATTCTGACCATATATGTTCGATCAGGTCATCACGCAAACGAATATGCGCATCTTTGTTATGCATTGCCAGTCGGCGTTGCTGAGCTCTAATTTGGGAAAACTCGTCACTATTTTCTCTGTCAATATTAACCGGGTCTTTGGGTTACTACGTTGTTCATAAACATGTGGCCAGGCCACCGGGTAGACGCTCATCCTCGACTATCATATTATGTAAGATTATACAGGTTTTCATGATATAGGCAAGCACATCCGGATTCCACATTCTTGCAAAGTTGTTTGATGATTCCAAATTGTTGTTGAAGTACACCAAACCCACGTTCTACATCTTTTCTTGCACCCTCTTGCATCGATGAAAATATTTCCTTTTCCTACCGAATCGGATGTTTAATGGCCATTATAATAGTAGGAATCTGTGGGTAGATGCCATCACCTAAATAATACGGCATATCATATGAATGCCCGTTTACCGTGTAGTTCACTGGTGGTGCTTTTCCTGTTACAAGACTTCGAAAAACATATGAACGGTTCATAACATTAATATCGTTGTTAGAGCCGGGCATACCAAAAAATGCATGCCAAAACCATAGATCATACGACACCACTGCCTCCAACACGATACTTTCGCTCCCTTTATACGCGGTGTAAGCCCCGGATTCCGCCGACGGACATTTATCCCATCTCCAATGCATGCAATCTAGACTACCCAAAGATCCTGGAAATCCCGGTCTTTGTTTTGGTTAAGCAACAATTCAACATCACCAGCCGTTGGTTCACGCAAATATTCTTTCCCATACACATTAACAATCGTCTTACGTAACCTACGAGTAGCTTCCAAAATCATGGTTTCGCTATGCGTAAGTACTCATCTATTGCATCTGCTGCACATCCATAAGCTAACATTCGTATAACTGCTCAAGTTACTTTTTGATGAGGGTTTAATCCTAGAACTCCACAAGCATCGGGCTTTTGAACAAAATATCTTTCGGCATTGGTAACACCTTCCACTATTCGGTTAAACAATTGTCGCCGCATCCCGAATCTTCTCTCGGAAGACATTGGTTGGTTGGTTTGGGTACGGAGAAAATAGTCGTTCCATAAAAGTTTTGCTCCCCGCCTCACGATCTCTAGGTATTTTGATACGAGTTTGAGGCCATTTTGAATTTGTAACAAGGACTCCCAAACTAACGGCAGTGTTATTTTGCATAACTGCTATTGCATCATCATCCGATGAATAAAAACTACTATTAGAAGAAGAAGAAGAAGAAGAAGAAACAGAAGAGCAATAATGAGCGGTATTCTCATAATTTTCCATTACATATGTGAAGCAGAAGAGAGAAGTATTGTTGGTCATACATTGGGTGATCATGTCTTTAATTTATAACCCATTTCCCACATCATTAAAAAATTTAAAAATAGATACTCGATTGAAGTTAAGACTAAAGGTTTTCCAAAAAGATAAAGTTTTTGCCATTGACATGATATGACTATTCTCTATACATACTGACATCTCACTGAGACTTGAGAGGACTATTGGGACAAACAAGAGAGTAGACTTGAAACGTGAAGAGAGTAGACTTGAAACGACTACTCGGTGAAAGAAAAGTTAAGCAACTACCTATTAGTAGGTCTAGTATGCCTACACAAAAGTTTAAGATAAAGATAACACCAAGCATAGACCACTATTCGGTTAAACAAATTAACCATTGATATTATCCGTATCTGAAGGTGCCAATCGTGGTGGCATAAAAGGCATCTGCATTCTCGAGTGGTATTGACCGAGGACATTGTTGAAGCTGATCCTTGACTCATACAACTCCAAACTTGTGGTGGCATTGTTTGGGAAAAGGAACCGTATCCAAGGAGAGGTTGGAGAGAGTGCGACGTACGGAAAAGAGAGAGTTGTTGCTGCAATTCCGTGTTTGAAGTTTTCAGCCTTTCAATTTCTGCTTCTTTCGACATAATAACGTCCGCCCTCTCCTTAGTTTGTTTTAACGTAAAATCGCGGAATTGTTGATTAAAATCGGCATTTTCTTGAAATAATGTGTAAGCTTCATGCTGTGAATAAAAATTAACCCATTTGTGAGTACAAATATACAATTAAAAGTAGAATATACAACAAAAAGGATGATGGGTTACTTACGTGGGATAATAGATGTGGAGGAGGGATAGGTACATGTTCAGCACGCGGTTCAATTGGGACCGTATATAAGTCACCGACATACCCATATGTTTGGGCTTCCCAAATAGGATGAGTGATGTAATCTCGTAGTTAGTTACCTTTCTCCAGCATCGTAAATATGTATCATAATCTTTGACAACTTGCACCATCTCTCGTAGCATCCACCTCACCTTCACTTTTTAGGCGTACGCTGAATATTGCCATATCCCCAATAATTGTGTGTAGTTTATTGGGAACAAAGAAATGTATAATGGTTTTGCCTCCAACACCTTTCTCCGAGGTACATGTTATGCTGTACAATTTGAAATGGAGTACGAATAAGTATGTTATATACTAAATAAGCCCTCATAACAAAAAATAAATATTAATTATTAACTCACAATGCCCATATAAGAAAATATATATCTCGAATCGATAGCCTCATAGCCGTGCTTCCCATATCAGATGCAAGGACTTCTCTGTATGATTCCCATGGGCGCCAAGTCACTTGTTCAGCAGTAAGCTTACTCAAAAAATCCCGACAACGGAAAATATCATTTGTATTCTTCGGTACATTCCATTTAGAAGATACAGGCCATTGTTGTTCTTCATTCGAGCATGAAATGCCTGGTCGACATATTCCAAGGTATTCATAGCCCCAAAACTAGTCCATGAATTAAATTAGCCAAGTAAATAACTAGCCAATACAAAATAAAGAATGAAAGAAGAAATCACTGGAACAAGAAAGAGAATACCTCTAAGATTTGGAATGGACCGCATAGTGCCTTACGTCTCCCGCCCCTAAACGCAAAGGACGAATACAATTTCGAAAAAAGCCGCACCACCCCGGTCATACGTGGACACGATATCAAGATTTTCAAAAGCAAACTAACCATCCAAAGATCTATGTAGGTCTTTGCATTAGAAAAGAAAAAATGTCCCAATACATACATGAAAAGGCAATTGCCACTCGTGAGCAAGGGTGCTATCATTTTCAGCCGCAACCAACTTGTCTTCAAAGAAATAGGAGCTTAAATATCTAAGTGTAATTGAATTTGAAACCCACGACGGAGCTTTTGGACAGGTCGTGATATCTTGGATATCCGGAAATACATGCTCACGAACATATTCAATTTGGTATTTCCCGGAATTGTATGGAACGTCAGGCGCATCACCAATACTCAGTCCAGTCAACATGAGCCAATCTAGGGGGGTGAATCCCATCTCACCAAATGGAAAGTGAAAAGTGTTTGTTGTATCCCAAAACCGCTCAACTATATAATCAACCATCGAATGTTGGGTTTCACTACATTGTATGCTCAATAAACTTTGCCATCCCGCTTTTTCGATAATATATTTAGCTCTAGGACAGTGTTGTGAAATAGTTTGATAGTGATGAATAACCGATGCCAAACTTCCACGATGTTGATACTTCAATTTATGCTCCCCTGTAAATGTGATGTCCGTAGTAGCGTGTGGTTTATCATCTTGCAGTATAGGAAACCTCCCTAACCGGGGAATATCAACCTCCTTTATTTTACCAGTAGAGATTAAGTTATAATCCTCTTCGGCTACACATTTCTGTTTCTTGTTCGTCTTGACGCGACCATTGAACCGCGCTGTCAATCGGTTCAACATCTGTGCACAAATTCGAATATTCCACAAACACAAATTCAATCCTCACTGATGTATTTCAACATTTAAAACAAAAATAAAATACCTCAAAACAACTCAATTTAATAATTTCACCATTTCATATGCCATTACTAGAACATGAATTGGTTTTAACCCATTTAAATTAGCTCTTCTTCTACATATGTAACACACAAAATTGACAGAACAATTTTTAAACATAACTTCCCAAAATAGACAAACCACAATTTTCAAACAAAATATTGATTTTCAAACATAACCACACAAAATTGACATGACCACAATTTTTTGAAACATAACCACACAAATATTACATAACCCAAATTTTTCAAATACCCACACATTAAAATCCATATAACCCACAAATCATGTAACTGTTAATTAAAATTTAAAATTTTTTACATTTCGATACTAATAAAACACATAAATTGAAGCAGTACATCCATGTCTATAATTTAAACAAATTAAAACCCCAAATGTCAAAAATATCTATAACCCACGAATTACCAAAATCAAAAAACCTAATTTTAACAAACTAAAACCCTAAATTAATAATTCAACATAAAAAATTAACAGTAACATACACGATTAAAAGAAACATACCTGTTGTGTGACCCGTATGCTGGTAATTTATAGTTTGTTGGTTAAAATTTTTTTTTCACCTCTTCTTCCTGTTCGATCTGTGAGGCGAAGGTGATGGGTAGAAAGAAAGTCGTAGAAAAGAAGAAGAGACGATGGGTGGAGTATATTAGGGTTAAACCCAACACGTGTAGGATTCTGTCCCGTTTACAGTTCGGCTGGTAAAAATAAAAAACAAAAAATGACACGTGCAGAAACCGTGTGCGTAGCCATGCGGAGTTTATATGTACGCCCGTTATCAGGCGGTGACTATATGGCCGCTCCATGGGGCGTTGATTATACAACCGCCTGTTATCAAGCGGTGACTTTATGGCCGCCCCATGGGGCGTTGATTATACACCCGCTTGACATCAGGCGGTGACTTTATGTGCGCCCCATGGGGCGTTGATTATACACCCGCTCGTTCTCCCCGCGTAAACTATACGTACGCCCGTTACCGAGCGTAACTTTACCTCCGCCCCACACCGGGCGTAATCTATACCACCGCTTGAACGGGGCGTACTCTTTATCACCGCTCCATTACCAAACGAAGTTTATAACTCCGCTCGACCAAATATACTCCACCCATCACGTCACACCTACCAGACCAAACTAAAATTTGGTCTTTTTTTGGTCTTTGATCTTTGGGAATAGTCGTCCCA
>JAJJWW010002521.1:0-109826 GCA_023531295.1 Papaver armeniacum | reverse complement strand
AGATGTAAATAATCCACAGTGACAGTGGAATAATCCTAAGCCATGGCGTACGGAGAAAGTATGCATTTAGAGTACGATCACTTCTCTCCCGAATCAAGCGCTTAGAAAAGAGGAGCGGAGACAAAATGAGAAGTCACGAAAAGGGGGAAAAGTTATGATGTGATGGTCATCGGGTCTGGAGCAATAAATGCGCCTTGACAGAGTTGGTAAAGAGATAAGAAGAGCTCGGCCAAGGAAGACTCGACCAAGGATCCAAAGGGCAACATCGATCATCCCCACCAAGTGAGCGGCATCGAGTGACGGGATAGCAGTAAGAAGACATCACTCGCCAGGCATCTCGACCCGAACAAATAAGAACATCGGGCCGAGGTATCAACCGATCACCCGAGAAGAACATCAAGGAAGCTACGCCAGCCTAACACCGTAGTACATCGGATGTATCATCACTTGTAACTATAAATATAGACCATGTAGAGAGGCAAAACTCAAGTAACAGGGAGAGAGAGAGGAGAGCATACTTAGAGCGTTGAGAGAAACACCCGTCTTGTAACCTTGAATCAAGTAATAAGATCATCCTTTAACCCCCGTGGACGTAGGTAATCATGCCGAACCACGTATATCTTTGTGTTCTTTCATGTTTACGCGTATTACTTTCTTAGTATAGTTCTTTGGATGTAGTAGTAGGATTTTCTACATCTACATTCTGTGCGCCCACTAATGGGACCGTATAACATCTCCGGGATACCTTGAAATCGGACACCAAAAGAGGAAAATCCGAGCTCCTAAGCCACCTAGTGTGCTGGTTGATGCTAGGGAGAAACTCTTTGGTCCGTTATCTTTGTTTTCTTAGCAACATCTTGTCGAGTTGACATGAGTTAGCTTTGTGTTTTTACTTGTTATCTTCGAAAGTTTTTATTATCTTCGAAAGTCTTTGTTTTTCACTTTGTGTTTCTAGTCGATATAAATCCGTCTTGTGTTCTAACTAATAGTCTTTGCTTTCCAAGCAAAACATGTTTTCCGCTAAGCAAAGTCACGAGACCGCTCCGTCAAGATTGGCCGTTTGCTTAAGACACCTCAAAGGAGTTATCTAAGATCCATGAGTTCAAATAACATCTTTCGATGTTGGTAGAAGCTAGAAGGGGATCCCATCTCGCCGACCGTGATCTCGTGGCTTCAAACCCCGTTGAAAGAGAGATTCAAGCAGCTCCTATCGACATCTAGTGAGGATAGTTGATGCTAAATGAAAGACTCTAACAAGCGCAACGCGTAGGTTGCCGCATCTATCCTCTAAGGAGAGATACTATCGTATCTATCTTCATTTCACACCCGTCTTCATCTTAACAAAATGTACGAAGCACGATAATGGTGGAAACAAGGCTAGCTCGAATCATTGAGCCTAGTCTCCTAAACCATGGCCTGCAGGATTATAGTGAGCGGCTCAAGTCTCACCTTGATCCTACGCTAAGAGCCTCACAAAGATCGTTGAAACCGTAAAAATCCTAGGGTCATCAAAAAGACGACGGCCGTTAGGGGTCGTTATTACTATCTATCGTCATTATGAAAGAAATCTTCCGATCTAGCGTACGGACGATTAATGACTTCGGCATTAGGAATGTTAGGACAAATAATGATTAATGCCTAGGGAAGGTACCCCGAAAGTGATGTGTCGGGGCAGCCTTTTAAAAATTGTCTTTAGGGCCAAAACAACCCGATCACGAGACTAACACGCTAGCGTAAAACGGAAGTGTACTATAAAACCCGTCCCACCTTGCGCCGATGTACCTCATCCTTAACCTTTTCAAAGCAATTCAAGTAAGTGCCGTGTCCTTTGGCCGACGTAGGGTACGAAACGGATAAAGCGGCAGCCGAGGAACGAAGACGATAACAAAGGCAATGGCAAGTACCTCCAGGACGAGCAGATCCCGAGGAACCGGGTCACTCATGGATCTAGCGGGCAAGAGGGACTCACGGATTCTCAAAGACGGAGATCGCTGACCTAACAACCGGGGCGAGACTCAAAGCGTTGATCAAAGGTATGACTACGGTCGACGAGGAGGTCGATTTGGGCCGAGATGACGATTTCCCACCCGGATGTCGAGGATCAACCCGAGCCGATGGGGCCGAGGAATGAGGGCAAGCATGGAAGACGGAGAACCGCACGGATACCGAGGAGGAGGAGGAAGTTCAAACGATACGCGAGGAACGAAGGAGAGAAAGACAACCGACGAGCACCAACGAGATTTAGAACGAGAAGCCGAGAGGCTTAGGCAAGTACACTTGGCAAGGGGGACCCTAATCGACATCCCCCAAGAACCGCCCCACAGCCCACCCCCCCGGCAGCCTTCCACCCCACATTGTTGTTCCCAGCGGTGATCGATCACCCAACGGCCCGATCGTCCCCTCGTCGCCCTCGCCGCGAGACCCCAACCGCACCCCCTAACACAACGGGACACCAAGTGAATGGTCATCGAGTCACGAGAGCACCGACCCGATGTTACTTCGCTATACCGGCAAGCCAAAGAAGACAAGAGGACCTAATGAGAGAACTGCAGAGAGAAACTCGGGCGCTAGAATACGAAAATTACCACCCCGCAACAGAGAGCGGGGTCGAGAGGATCATCGAGCCGAGGCGCCTCTAAAACCACACTCCACCGAGGACGCCCCACCCTCACCAAGCCGAGAACGCATACCCGACCCTAATCGGCCAAGAGAAGGGGTATGGGCCAGCCGAGGATTCTTCTACCGATGAGGAAGCAACTAACGAGAGTACGGACGCGGGCCCACCAAACAAAAATCGAGCGGCTCGAGCGGATGGTTAAGAAACCGACCGGAGACAGCGAGGATGATAAGTTAGCGGTATAATCAATGAAGCCTCAAGACGCCATTACTGGAATTGGACCAGACACCGTTTCCACCAAAATGTACGCCGCCAATCTTCCCATCTAGGTTCGATGGCACAAGCGACGCAGAGAACACATCAAGATGTACTGGCATGTCCTTGCTACACCGGGAAGAATCACGATGGGTCATGTGCAAATTCTTCCCCGCGCTTTGAGGAGAGGCGAAGAGTTGGTTCTACACCGCCCCGATAAACTGGGCTGAGCTATCACGGTTTTGTGGAAACCTTTCGAGACCTATATGCATATACACAAAGATAGCTCGGCCCGTAGTCGATAAGTTATTCACCCTAGCACGAAGACTAGGAGCTGCTATGCTCTTTTAACGGATGATGGAGGAAGTTATGCACCTGATATAGGGAAAGCACCGGTCGACTAACAGATATTCGGCCGAGAACTCGCTAAGAAAGTCGGATCCCATCCTGGGTGGCAATGTACACGGAGAAGCCTAAAACACTAAGGGAGATCCTAAGATGCAAGAGCACTATATCGCCTTGGAGGAGATTCAGGAAGGAGCGCAAGATAATGGAATACAAGAGGCAAGCACCGCAGAAGAGGCCACCCCGCGAGAAGCCACGAAACGATCCGAGAAAAAGGCTCCGGCCCAAGACTGTGGTGAAAACAAGAAAGTTTGGGTCGAGAAGGGAAAGAAGCCTCGCCACGAGCCAAGATCATATACTCCGCTAAATGCACCATTGGAAGAAGTGTTCAAGGAGGTTGAAAAGAGGAACGACATCCGTTATCCCAAGACTCTGGGAATCCAATTCGACGGACAAGGAACCACCGACTTTGCCATTATCATCAGGCCTGCGGCCATTCAACCAATGATTGTAGAGAAGTGAAAGACATCGTCCAAAGACTCGATCCGCGATGGGTACCTACGGTATTTCGTCAAGACATC
Organism: Papaver armeniacum; assembly: GCA_023531295.1. NCBI lineage: Eukaryota > Viridiplantae > Streptophyta > Magnoliopsida > Ranunculales > Papaveraceae > Papaver > Papaver armeniacum. The sequence goes on along the minus strand of JAJJWW010002521.1, from coordinate 106,028 downwards.
GCCGACACCTCCGAACCCGTATGTCCCAAAGCACCAGATAAGAATTAACCGCGACACCCGGGGCCCGCCCGTAACACCATATCACACTCAGCAACTCAGGGGTACGACCTGGGAACGGGCATCACCTCGAGAATCCATAAGAAGGACCGATCCGGCAAAGAAATCCTCGCATGGCTAAGACCCTACCCATGGAACCATGGATGATGCAACAATCACCTTCTCGGCAAAAAAGACGTCCCATTGAACGGCCAAGCGCACGGGGATCCCCTAGTAATAACCCTACCGATCGAGGAATGGGGAGTCCGCAGATACTAATGGACAATGGCAGCTCGGTCAAGTACCGTTTCTACGACACTTTCAAAAGGATGGAGTTGTCCGATGATATCCCGGTCCCGTCCACCTATCGAATCTACGGCTTCAACGTCAGACAAGTAAAATACCAAAGGGAGAAGTCACCCTCCGAGTCTCTGACGGAGGGGTTCCTTGACACACTCACCACTTTTTGCGTGGTCGATGTCGTGTCACCATACGAAGCAACCCTAAGCCGGCCCCGGCTCGCGGATTAAAGGGGTCGCCTCGGCTTATCATCGAAATTGCGGTTCACGCCTTACCGAGGAGTGGTAGAGGTACTAGGCGATCCCCAAAGGCAAGAAGGCAAAAGGCGTGCAAATAGACATCCAACAGAATGAGGAGAGGCGGTCAAGGAAACGCCAAGAAAAAAGAAGAAGTCAAAAGAAATAGAGGGCGAGAGCCGGAAATGGTAATGTCGCAAGCCATCGCTACCTATGAAGCCGGCGAGAAAGAGACCTTATAGCAATCACAGAGCCGTAACCACCGCGAGCCAAAGAACAATTTCTCGGCCCTAGAACCAACTCTAAAGTCAATCTAGGCACCGAGGAGGAGCCAAGATTAGTAAGGATAGGGTCCTCTTAACAAGTGAACAATCCTTAACAGCTTGATAACCCTTCAAGGAGCACATGGACATATTCGCTCGGCAAATGCACGATATGGAAGGAATAGACCCGAATGTCCTGCCGCACCACCGCGGATAGACCCCAAGTTCAAACCAATCAGGCAGAAGATGAGAAGAATCGCACCCGAGCTACAACCCACATGCGGTGGAGGCCGAATCAAGAAGTTGTACGCAGCAGGATCATTCGAAGGCTCAACACCCACAATGGATATCTAATATGGTGATAGTCCCTAAAATAAACGGAGGCGTACGAATCTGCATAGACTATAGCGACTTGAACAAGGCATGCCCAAAGGATGTACTCTTCCTCTCCCCAAAGATCGACCAAACCTAGTGGAATCTATTGTCGGGTATAAGGCGATAACTCATGGACGGATACTGTGGTACAATCAAATACCCATGGCCCCGAAGATCAAGAGCATACGTCCTTCTTCACACCAAGAGGGTCTGTGTTGCACCAAAATGCCATTTGGATTAAGAAATGCTTACGCCACCTACCGTAGGGTCAAAGACATGTTCGAAGATAAAATACACGACACCATCGAGGTGTATGTGGACGATATGTTGGTCAAAAGCAAGGTGGCCGACAAGAACATCGACGACCTTCGGCATATTCCAAACCATGAGAAGGTACAAGATGAGGGTCAATCCGGCCAAGTGCACCTTTTGGGTCACCTCGAGCAAGTTCTTAGGATACATAATCACCGACAAAGGAATTGAGGCCGACCCGGATAAGGTCGGGCCGTGGTGGAAATGCCGTCGCTCGTAACGGTAAAAGATGTGCAACGATTGAACGGAAATTTGGCGTGCCTCGGGCGATTCATTTCGCTGCCGTCCGACAAGTGCAAGGACTTCTTCTGGACGCTACGAAAGGGGGAAAAGTTTAAATGGACCGAGGAGTGTGAAGAAGCGTTTCAAAAGATCAAGCAACATCTCGCGAGTCTACCAAAGGCCGCAAAGACCCGAGCCGTAAGACATACTAACGCTATACCTTGGGGCAACTAGTCACGCCATCGGGCCCCTAGTCAAGAACGACTGGGGAAGAAAAGCCTCTGTATTTTATAAGCAAGACCATGAGCCCTACCGAGAGAAACTACACCAGGATCGAGCAACCGATATTAGCACTAGTGTTCGCAACGCGTAAGCTTCTGACATACTTCCGCACTACGTAATCGTGGTACTTACAAAGTCCCCCATAGAATCGCACTCGACAACCGCATCCAGCCTGGGCGAATCTCCAAGTGGAGGTACAAATAAAGCAGCCGACATTGTTTACGAGATGAGAACAATGGTAAAAGCACAGTGCAAAGGCCGATTTCCCGGCGCATTTCCTCAAACGACGAAGACGAGGTAGAAGACATACCCTAATGGAGGAAGATGGAGAAGACCCATCCGACCTACTCGAGTCATGCACTCGACACGGTGGGAGGTCTTCGTGGATAGGTCATCTAATAAGGATGGGCTCGGGCTTGGGATTGGTCTTCACGACGCCGAAGGGAAAAAGATGGTCCACTCCCTTTAGGATCGAATTTAAGGCAACTAACAACGTCACGGAATACGAGGCAGTGACATGCCCCGCGCTTGATAGTGGAGATGGGGATCCAGGAGGTACGGCTTACAAGCGACTCCCAACCGGTTATCCGGAAATCAATGGGCAAAGACGCCATACATGACCTCAACTACGTAAATACCGGGAGCTCGTCCAATTCTACATCGGCCATACCAAGCATTAAGTTTCGACACATCTCGGGGAAGGACAACCGCCACTCGGACGCCCTAGCATACATCGCTTCCATGCTGACAGACTCAAGCATTGAAGGTATTAGAATCATGAGGGTCCTAATGCCTTCAGTACCCGAGATCGCGGATATCGGCGCACAAGTCGCGGCAACCACTACCGACCAATACCGGCCGATGATTGGAGGAAGCCGATCCATGAATACCTCGAAACAGGAAGGTTGCCCAAGGGGAGACCCGAGATCAACAAGATCAAGAGCAAAGCCGCCGCGTTTAACTTCTGGATGGCGCCTATACGTAAAATCATATCTAGGACCACCGCTAAAGTGCCCGAGTAAGGAGGAGGGGCAGATGATCCTTAACGAATTACACTATGGGGTCAAGGAAACCACAAAATGGGCCGCACTGCGCACGAGCTAAAACCATGGGATACTTCTCGCCATACATGAATGAGGACGCGAAGCATATGGCCACCGCTTTGCGACGAGTGCCAGAAATTTGGGAAGAAGATACATGCGCCTGTCGTAACATTAAACTCCGTCATCGATCCCTCGGCCTTCGCTAAATGGGGAATCGACATCGTAGGACCACTACACGTCGGATCGACAAAGGAAGTATTTAATTGTGGCCACCGACTATTTCACCAAGTGGGTTGAGCTCGCCTCCGCTAAGGCACATACGGGATAAGGATGTTTTTCTTGCCATCCAGGAACACATCATATGCCGCTGGGGTTCCGGCAAGAATCGTCTCGACAACGGAAACAATTGCAAGGCAAAAACATCGACCCGCTATTCAACACTTACAACATCCGAAAGAGCAAGTCCACGCCCTATACCCCAAAGCAATGGACAGGCCGAGATCACAAACAAGACCATCGCCGATAACATGAAGAAGAAACTTGACGGGGAATATGGGGAATGGTGTGAAGAGCTCTACAACGTCTTGTGGGCATATAGGACAACTCGCTGCAGGAGGCAACCGGATTGTCACCCTTCATGTTAACATACGGACCGAAGCCATCCCCGCCTACGGAGGCGATGATACCCACCACAAGGACCGAAGCATGGAGGCGAAACATCTCGTGGCAGACCTTATCTTGGCTAAACTTGACGATCTAGAAGAAACAAGAGAGATGGCCCCGCAAAAGATGGAAAATTACCAACGAAGGATCCAACGAGAATACAACAAACGGGTTCGACCAAGAGAATTCCAACCGGGCACTGGTACTAAAGCACCTACCTAGCTATGAGCGTGACAAGAAGGGCGGTAAACTTGCACCACGGTGGGGAGGACCCTACACAATAGTTGAGAAGGTCGAGAAGGGGCATACAAGATACCGGGCCGGACTAACACCCGAGCCACGACTCATGGAATGCGGCAAGACTAAAGCTCTACCATCCATGAAACCGTGTAAGATATCTTGTCATCTATTTCCGTGAAAGGCCGCGTGGGTTGGAAATATGACAAGTGCGTCCGAATGGTCGTTTCGAACCCGGGCGATGGCATTGTGCAAGTGCCGGGCGACTTACACTAACACGGACTATTCGAACTCTGGGGCGATGGCAAAGGTGCAAGTGCGAGGTAGTTCAGGGCCTCCGGCGGTTGGAAACCAAAGGGCCGATTGTCGAGGCATGAGTACTGGCGACAATGAGCAGTCAACAATGCTCTCCTCGCAAGTGGCCGAATCACTTGCCCAAGAAGATTAATCGATAACTTCTTGGGATGTCGATCCCATAGAAACTAGGCAAGACCAACTCCCCTTCCACTAGATCTCGAAAGACGGTGATGAGATGCCTCAACCTCGACATGGCATCGGGCCCGATGACCCTCCTTGTTGAGTGTGTTCGACAAAAACGGCATTTATGACTAACCTATCTATTCGTACAGCATACATAACAAGGCTACGACAAAGAAACCACACACAGTAACTCAACATAAATAAGGATAATAACATCAGTAGTATAATAGCGTCAAGGCAAGAAGAGCAAACAAACCTGCGACGCAAAGACCCCAATCAAAGTTTACGAGAAAGTAAAGGTGTTCAAACGAATTACAACCCAAGGAAAAAAGGGCAAGATAGCGAATGCAAATACTACAAAAACATGATCACTCTTTGGAGGAAGTAGAACCCGAATCGCCTTCTTGGCAAAAGACGGCTCGCTTCTTATCAAGCACCGCTCACACCGGCATTGACCTTCGAGACGAGCTCATCATTGAACTTTGCCTTCTCGGCAGAAGATCCTCGCGCTAGCCGCACCGATGCCGCTTCGGCAAGGGGCCACTCGATCGAGCAAATGAGCTCTCCCCCTTTAAACGGACGATCTCTTCTTCCAACGAGGCCGCCTTCTTCTGCTCTACCGCCAAGACAACAAGAACGGTCACCACACAACAACAAAGAACAAGATAACAACACGGAAAGCACTACACAAGGCACACCACCTTCCAACAAAGGGGCAATTACTTCTAATGGACTCTCTGACTCGCACAGTGCTACACTCGAGAGAAGATATCTTCAAGAAAGTTCTAGATATCGCTGTTCATTAAACTCATTAGTGGGGCAATACTTCTTGTGATCACTCCATTCGTCCCTCCTCGTCGAGAGGGGCAGCCCGCAAACCCGACAATTGAGCACGAACCCAATCCAACTCCTCGTAAAACCTTTACGAACTCCTTAAGCTTCTCAAGGGACTCTCGAAGCCACACTTCTCGGCAGCGTCCCTCTCCCCCAAGATCCTGAGGCGATCTCGCATGCAAATCTCGAACCTCGAAGTCTTAGCCGACCACATTGACCCTCTAAGTTGTCGGCCAATAATGTTTTATCGGCCGCTATACCTTGAAAATGAGCTAGGTTCGCCTCGATTATCAATTTCCTGAACATACTCAAAAGTCTCGTAGCGATAAAGTTTGATTGAAGGTCTTCAATACGGTTTCTAAACGATCAATTTTAGCATCCTTATTAACTATTCTCTGCTGTGTTCGAAACGTGATCTCGTTCTATGTTCGCTTACCTTCAACAAACGACACCTTGTGGCGCGTCGGCCTCGCAATAGAAGATCTCGCCAAGCATGGAGTACTAAACTTAGATATTGGCACTACAAGATCAATCATAATTAGTTGCGAGTAAAACGAATACCTTGGGTTTTGGCCAACTCCTTCTCCAACCCTCGAGACCGTTTCGCGCTCCCCGCCGCAACAAGAGACGAAGACCCTCCCTCTCGACGGCCTCCCCTGCGTTGGATGGCAGCATTCAACAAAATGAGCGGTTGACATCCTAAGAACAACACCAACATAGTCATTACTAAACAAAAACAAGAACGCAACACCCGAACAAACTTTCAACTCACCAGAGATCAAAGGTACTTTTCTGCACTCACCTTCATACAACGAGACGGCATTGATCTTCTCCTCATCTGACGAGAGGCAAAACGGAGAGATAAGTGCCCCAAGCGAGTTGCACATAGGGCCCGAGACGGTGAAGGAAGTACTGCTGCCGGAATTAGGAACCACGGCAGGGAAAGTCTTCGGCGGTTGACCCTTGACAGCAACATTCTCCATATCGCAGTCGAACACACGGTCCCCACCACCACCCGACTTCTCCGTCCGACCCGACTCCCCTCATTACCAAGGGCATCATCCTCATCATCAAAAAGACCTTCTTCATCATCACCTTCTTCGACACAACATACACAACGCCATCGGAGAACAATCCCTTCACACCCACTTCCCGGGGCACATTCTTCTCCTGGCACGCATCCTCCTTAGGTTCTTTACCCTTCCTTGGGCTTCTCACCTACAAAGGCATACGAATCGTCGTGCGACTTCGAGGCGACCTCCCAGAAATGTGACAACGGTAGTCGATCATCGGGATCCTCACCATCCTTCCCGAAGCACCAAAGCAACCTTGTCGACCCTCGGCAGCTCAGGCATGAGCCGATGTTAGAGCCATGCAAGGCAACAAATAGGGGCACGTGACATGTACGTCAAATAAAAATAATAAGTATATTTGTTACCTTCCCCCGTGCTCCTCCTCGACTCTAATTATCTCTTTCCGATGAACGAAAGCCTCAAAAGGAATACCCTGGGACTTAGTCTGAAAAACACCAAAACAAAAATATCACCCCACAAGTCGCCCGAGCCGATCAATCAAGCTAGAAAGACAGAGAAATACACTTACCCGATCAACATTGACCACCCGTAAAGGATAAAATTGCCCAGGAGGAATTTGCCACTCAAAAGAGGACCTGAAATAGCCAAGGGAACCCGATCCCAAGCCGAGTCATTAGTATAACGGGCATGCTTGTTGGAACTCTTCCCGGGATCCTCATCCAAAAGAAGTCTCCTAACACCTTCTGGAAGAGTTTTATGGCGATGGGGTCGGCAAGAAACCCGACGAGATCGCCATTAGTAGTGGTCCCGCCTCCGATAATTGTCTAAAAGCTGGCAGAGTATAGTCACTGCCCGAAGGGTTGTAGGTAGACCAAGTAGTAGAGAACACTCGCCTCGACCACGCTTCTCCCACTCGGACAAGATGCTGAAAGTGTTGCCATTCCATTGAGACAAGGCGCGGACGGGCGAATCTTAGAAAGAGCCTCGTACCAAAACGGGCGACTAGGATCATATAGCGGGAAACGCAAAATTCCGAGCTCTAGCCGGCCCCGGTGACAATGGTCGCCTACCGAATGGGTAATCTCAAAACATCGTCTTTTTTCAAGACACCCTTCTCGACTCCGACAAGAGCCCGACGTCATATCCATGGAGACCGAACTCATCTTTTCAGCCGACACGAACGTATTGCTCATCCGACTGGTCCTCAGCAGTCCTCTTGTCATCCCTACAAGAAAACAAAGATGAGTTATCGAAAGATAGAGTCTAGAGCGCGATAATCATACTTGGAAGGACTCTACGACAAACAGGGAATCAAGCGTGACGCCGTCTTCATCGGAAAACACATAACTCACACACCTTCTTTCCGTCATTTGAGGAGTCAAGATGCCATAAAAACTAATGAGAGAAATGGCAGGAGAAGCGAAACACAACTGAACCTGAGGTTGCAGCCGTGGAAGACGATGGATAAATGAGGAAGAGAGGAAAGAGATCCGCCGAGGAAACAAACCTAACAAATGGGACGAAAAGAAGATGGAGAAGGAATGAAGTTGCAGAGAGGATAGAGAAGGAATGAAGTTGCGGAGAGGATAGAGAAAGAATGAAGTTGCGTAAAAGGAAATAAAAGGGAGACAAGGTTTAGATGTTCGGACTTATAAACCTCTCCCCCGTGGTAACTTGCGAAGAAGGTGAACCGCTCAAAGAATCAAGCGAAAGGGGAACATCATGCGCAAAACCTATTTGAACGAGGACGGGGAAGACGAGGTGGTTTTTCTTCCCACGTGTTGACCACACGAGTGGAAGAAGGGGGCATAAATGTAGATGTAAATAATCCACAGGGACAGTGGGAATAATCCTAAGCCATAGCGTAGACCTGGGAAAGTATGCATTTAGAGTACCGGATCACTTCTCCGAACTGGGCGCGAGAAAAGAGGAGCTGAGACAAAATTTCTCGAGAAGTCGCACGAAAAAGGGGAAAAGTGATGATGTGATGGTCATCGGCTTTGGAGCAATAAATGCGCTGGACAGAGTTGGTAAAGAGATAAGAAGAGCCCGGTCAAGGAAGACTCTGGCCAAGGATCCAAAGGGCAACATCGATCATCCCCGCCAAGTGAGCGACATCGAGTGACGGGATAGCAAGAAGACATCACTCGGCTAGGCATCTCGACCCGAACAAATAAGAACATCCCTACGAGGTATCAATCGATCACCCGAGAAGAACATCAAGGAAGCTACGCCAGGCCTAACACCGTAGTACTGGATGTATCATCACTTGTAACTATAAATATAGACCATGTAGAGAGGTAAAACTCAAGTAACAGGAGAGAGAGAGAGGAGAGCATACTAGAGCGTTGAGAGAAACACCCGTCTTGTAACCTTGAATCGAGTAATAAGATCATCCTTTAATCCCCGTGGACGTAGGTAATCATGCCGAACCACGTATATCTTTGTGTTCTTTCATGTTTGCGCGTATTACTTTCTTAGTATAGTTCTTTGGATGTAGTAGTAGGATTTTCTACATCTACACTCCTAAACAGTAAAATCTATAGAATGACATTACAACTCAACAAATTTCTCTGTTTTAAGAAGAATAGCTGTTGGGCGACAAAAACACTATATCGTAAAAATTGTAGGTTTTGTTCGCCGGAATAATTGACCATTCGTTGGCTAGGTAAAAATTTCCCGCTTACTTAATCAAAAAATTTAAAGAACAATAACTTTTTTCTTTTATCTAAATGTTGGGTAACATGAATGCAACATCATATAGTTAATTATTTATATTTCCCCATCTTAATCTTCCTAATACTTTAAACATTAAAAAAGAAAAGTTACCAAACAAAATTCCGACAAGATTATGTGCGTACAAAATTGTACAAAACTTATCTTAGATATTTTAATTTAATTGATACGGCTACCAACTGTTGAAATAAAAGTGTTCCAAAATTTCCTAACAGATATTTGGAAATGACAATCAAATCTTTAAATTAAATTCATCAAAAAAGAAGAAAAGGACAAGAATTTATTATATTAGTCGGTGGATCTACTCAGAAGGGCCATTTGTACTGTAGACACTGTATAGAGACTCATGGTGCTCTTTTGAGTTTGGAGGCACAAAACATAATATTGGAATCCAAGGGGAGGGAAATGGCATTATGTTGGTTTTTTTTTTGTAGGTAGTTTAATGTCTTATCCTCTCTTCAATCTGTACCATTTTTTTTTTTTTTATGAACAATCAGACCACATTTCATTCAATCTAAAAAGATGATTACATGATTGTTTACAAGAAAAAGAACATCAAAATACAAGAAGACTAAAACCCAAACACAAATAAAAATACCAATTACATACAATTAAGCAAAGAAAGAGTAAAATACCGCAAAGGTACCCAATTTTTTGTATGAAAAGTAGAGAGAAAAGATTAACATATTTCCTATCATATTCTTAAATTTGCTTGCAATATGGAGTTTTGATCCAGGAAAACTATTAGTAATTAAGGGAAGAATACTAAATTTTAGTTTCCTTACCAATTTTCCCATAATCTCCTATAAACTTGTCCCCTATGTATTAAAATTTTTCAAATTACCGAACCTATATTGGTAATATAACAAAATCCAGGGGGACAACTGTCCCCATAGATCACAGGTAGCTCCGTCCCCATAGCTAGTATATACGGATTTTTACCGTAAGAATTTTCCCACTTGAAAAAATGTGCTCATGCAGGTATAAATGAAAATGTCTATGGTCTTGGTTTGTACAGGAGATTAGTCAGATGCCATGAAGGCAATGTGCGGGTATAACTGTTGGTTTAAGTGGTGTAGTTAATTTACTGCCGTACTTGAGAATGGCCAGTGACGGCGGATATCCGTGGGTACGGTACTACGGTGAATTATGCTCTTCTTTCTTGCGACTATTTAGCTTCCCTTTAGAATGTGGGACCACCACACGTGTGTCAAAGATCTGACATTAGATTTTACGGTAATAATATATCTAATGGTGTTTTGCGGCTAAAAAAAGAGTAGTTTGTCCTTTTGAATCTCGTTTTGACCATTGATTCACATTGACCAAATCGTGTGGTTTAGTGGCCGCCACCCCCACCGCGTTGCCGACGGAATGAACAGAACAGACAAAATCATTTCGGTTTGGAGAAATATGGACCATTGGAGATGATGAATCAACGTCTGACTTAACTTTTTGTGATGTGATGATGATATTACCAGTATGGGGTACGTATTAGAGTCAGACTCAGATTTTTGTCTGAATGGGTCCCTTCCATTATTTACTGCTGAGGACACATGTACGGTTGGGTCATTTAGCAGCTGTACGAATCGTTTAGGACTCTCAGAGCAACCACAACGTTGGAGTAAAACTAAAAATTTAGTCGCAACCAATCGCTACTGCTAAGTAAGACAAATCTCGGACTAAAACTAAAAACTAGAGTAAATTTAGTTTTTGGTTTAGTCTTTGATCGCGAAGAATGAAGGATTACGCCCGTGGGGGCGTAGTTCAAGTTGCGCCCGATGACTGGGTGCGGTAAAAATGTACCGCTTGATGGTGGGGCGAACTTTGAGTTACGCCCACCAAAAAAACAAAATGGAATGGAATGGGCGTAGTTCAACCTTGCGCCCGATGGGGCGTAGCCATAGTGTTGCGCCTCATTAAAAAATTTAGTTTTTAGTCGCCCGTAGCGTCGCGAAGACGAGTAAACCAATTTTTTTGGTTTTTTTAGTTTTTGGTCTTTGGGTTTAGTCGCATGATTGCGCTTGCTCTCGGCCATCACCAATTTTATCTTTAACCTTATGTTGATCTTCAATGTTTCACTATCATGTACGGGAGTAATTGCAAACGGAACTAGTAAGTTGCTTGCAATCTGGATTTCCGAGATAACCTAATGCTCAAAGGAAATCTTGAGAAAACTCCTGAAGAAAAAACCGGTGGGACCACTTCCATCGCTAATATCCCAATATTAAAGAGCTTTACATAAGTCTGCAAGATTATTTTTGCAGTTAAGTCTATTTATAACTCCATTAGCTATAGTGAAGCTACTAATGAGGCCTGGAGCATGTATCACTCCTAGCATTAAATTTTTCATCTATAAAACGGTTAAGTTTATACTTTCGAATAGTAAATAGCATCCTACCAGAAATTAATTAAAATCTAGCATCTAGATTGGAAGTCCATGCAAGCTATAATACTCACCTAAGTCGATGGTCATTCCAATCTAGCATCTAGATGCACAACCATTCCACGTAGTCACGATGAATAGAACAACGCACCCATCTTAGTTGTCAAATCAAAAAATAAAATAATCCCACCGCGAAATTAGAATTTTGGTTGAGCGGAATAAAAACATCGTAACTATCTCGTTATTAGTTGGCACTCGAGATGAGAGAGTAATGCTGAAGACTAGACAACGCTTTGAGAGGAATTTGGAACGTTTTTTGTCTGATTTAAAAGCCAAATCTAGTCCATAATAGTTAGCCTAACAATATTTGGGATAGCTATATATGTCATGGAATGGAAGAAGTTATAAAGAGTTCCGAAACCAAAATTTACAATTAGTAAGCAAACAAGTATTCTTTTTATGGAGTAAAAATCTTTGTTTTTGATTTCGAAAACTTTTTTACTTCTATTTCAAAAAAACATGAAAAATGGGAGATACTTAGTGCATATAACTCGTGGACAATGTACAACCGGTTAATAGATATGAGATCATCATCATTTTATGATCATCACCATCGCACCATCAGTAATATTCAGACCCAAGATGATTATAAGAACCAATATTATGATGGTTTATAATAATTACTAGTAGATATCATTACCTTGGGTTTGAATAAATAAAAAGTGATATTCTCACATCTCAACCGTCAAGTAGGAAAATGAAACGATGATGTAGTCATGTTTCTTGCCTCTAAACTAAAAAAAAGTGGTTTATTAGAAGGAAAAAAAAAGTGGTTTATTAGAATCCTAATTTTTTTTTTTTTTTTTAATTTTAAATAAGACATATATTACTGGGTCAACCGTTAATCTGCGAATTCGGGCTCTTTAGAGTGCGTATTCATGTTGAGTTGCTTTTCCAATGACTCAATTTGTAGGATTAATGATACGTATTGGTCTTTGTACCTTGCGACTATTATTATAGAGGCGAAATTCAGAATAATAATAGACGAAAACTAGAAAACGAGAACACACTAGAAACCAGATTCAAGAAAATATCTTCTCTAGATTATGAACAAGAAAACTATTACAATTCTCTTTTTGTTATGCTCACAATCTCTAAACAAAGGATAATCAGAACTGTTTTACTAAGCTTGCTTTTACAATAATTAATTGCCTCACAAACTTATCTCTAGGTGATTTGTCTCACAAACCTCCTTTCTTTGATCTAGGTGAGTCTGTATCACAAACCACACTCTAGATATCTTAGCTATGAGCTAAACATCTCTTTTATAACTTTAATGGGTTCTAAAACCTTCTAGAAATTTATTTCCTTATCTAGGAATAATTCCTTTTCTAGGTATATTTCCTTATTTAGCAAGGTAATATTCCTAATCTAGGAATAATTCCTTTTCTAAGTATATATTTCCTTATCTAGAAATATTACCTTGTCTAGAAATATTCCCTTCAAGGAATATTACCTTGTCTAGGAATATTCCTTATCTAAGAATACCTAAAAATCAGTATTGCTTCCTTTAAATTTCAATTCTATCCTCAATCCTTCTTGAGGATCACTATTTCCCTGAGAGAGGAAGATACACATGTATCAATTAATGTCGACAAAAGAAGTTACGAGACATTGTTATTGAAAGTACATATATCATAAGCTTTGATCAAGTCAAAAGCTATTGCAGAAATAAACAACTAGTAGCCTGCTCATTATAAGAAACTATGTTGTTTGAGCTCCTCCCCGTTTTTGGCCAACAAGTCTGCCACCTTGTTTTCTCTTCCATCTACATGCTGAAATACTAAAAATGAAACTAGTAGATCTGCTAATACTCTAACTTCTTATAATATTGATACGCACTGCCATTGAACATTCACTTTCTTTCCCCAAAGATACCATATTGTCGCCTGATTATCTCCTTCTATGACCAGATTTTGCATATTGTTTCTGATGGCCCATTGTGTTTCCTTTAAGCGAGCTACAGCCTTCGCCTCTTCAACAGAAGGCCCCGTAGCATCCGATTTCGCCGCTTGGAAGGTACCTGTCCGATTCACGGAGAATAATACCAAAACCAAGATTAGTAAATCTCGGATTGCCAAGAAGCATCACAGCTTAAGTTTAAAAGTGTTAGCAATATGTAGTTTCCAAAAATGTTCATGTTTAGAGTAATGTTGCTAATTTCGGTTATGGTGGCTTTTATTTTTGGGTGCCAAGATGTTTAAATTTCTTGAAATAGTAGCTAGTTGTTCGGGTGATCTAGTTTTATCTTCAAAAACTCTAAGGCATCTTTCTTTCCAAATAAACCAGCATGTTGTTGCTAATGCCATTGAGATGGACTGTATGTTACCTATCCTACATTCATTATAGTTATCTAGAAAGGATCTATTTGCATTGAGTAAGTTTAGATTTCTCCTTGTGTAGCCATTGGTGGTAAGCTCCAAACATCCTTTTGCAAAATCACATTAAAAAACAAATGATAAGTTGATGATTCTGCACTGCTTTTACAAAAGATACAATTTTATCTTCATCTCTGGAAGATCCCAACTTTTGTTTAGTTGGTAAGGCATCTTGTAAACATTTCCAGACAAAAAGTTTTACCCTTTGAGAGACGTATCCATACTCGATAATCCCTTCCAGAATTTTTTAGAAGAATGAGAAGCAAAAGTGGAAGGGTTTAAGAGTTTTGCATATAAGGATTTTACTGAGAATTCACCATTCTTAGTTAGAATCCATCTTAGTCTATCTTTCTTAAGATTGCCACTTCTAGTAGTGTAGTTGATGTTTAGAATGTCTTGAACTACCGCATTATCGAAACCGAATGTAAGAGTTGCATGCTCCACTTTTTGTGTCTCGAATTAATCAATTCGTATACAAGTGTTATGTGAGTGTTTGTCCTTTGGACAGTGCCTAGCTAGGATTTCCGGGTCTAGTCGGTAACCATCTATCTTCCCATATATTTATTGACTTTCCATCCCCTACTTCCCGTGATGTCGTACTTCTTTATGTGCTTAATGCCTTGCAAGATGCAATTCCATATCCAAGAAGCATTAGATTTCTTCTAGGCTAGTAAAGCACCCTGTTTTCTTAAAGTACCTACCCTTTAGAATTTGGGCCCATAGGTCATATGGATGACTTACAAGCCTCCACGCTATTCTACTAATCATTGATTTGTTAACCTTTTTGGCTTCTTTAAATCCTAAATCTCCCTGATCTATAGGTCTACAAAGAAAGTCAAAGCTTTTGATGTAAATTCCTTTGGAGTTGGTGTGTTTACTCCACCAAAAATCACGTTGAATGTTATTTATTCGTTTAGTTATTTTTTTTTGGTAAGACAAAACAACCCATACTAAAGATGGGAATACTAGAGAGAATTGATTTGTTCAAAACAATCTTACTAGGTTGTGAAAGAATTTTTCCTAACCAAGATTTAATCCGTTGTTCCATTTTTTCAATAATGTTATCAAAGGCTTTCAATTTAGACCTATCTATGAAAAGTGGAACCCTTAAATGAGTGTCTTTTATATCTATCCTTCTAATTTTCATGAGTCTGCAAATAATTCCTTGGTGTTTATTGAACTTTCTTCACAAAAACAACCCAGACTTAGTGAAGTTAATTACTTGGCCTGATGCTTTGCTAAACATCTGGATAGCAATTAGAAGATTATTGCAGCTGATTAAGTCAGCTTTTGTGAACAAAAGCAGGTCATCAGCGAAGAAGAGGTGTGAAATAGGTGTTGCCTTTGGTGTCAATTTGATGCCCTGAACCCTTTTTTTGTGTTTCTAGATGGTTTAGGAGCCTTGAAAAGACTTACATGCATAAGATGAAAAGATAAGGGGACAAAGGATCCCCTTGTCTAGTGCCCCTAGTGGGTTTAAACTCATTGCAAGGATTGCCATTGAGTAAAACCGCAATGGAATTGAAGAAGTTGATATGCATTGATAAATCAAGGCGCACCACTCTTTAGAAAATCCGAAAGCTTTTAAAGCTTTGAGTAAGAAGGCCCAATGCACCCTGTCGAAATATCTATCCTATGTTGCCTATTTTTTTATTGCTTTTCTTCATTGAGTGAACTATTTCGTGTGCTATAATGATGTTGTTTGAGATCTGTCGAGAAGAAAGAAAAGCGGATTGTAGCGGGGATATGGTATGTTTTAGTGATTTTTTGAATCTATTGGCCAATAGCTTAGCTATAACTTTGTATGGTGTGTTACACAGGCCAAATTGGCCTATAATCAGCAGGGGACTTTGGATTTTTTTTTTTTTGGGTATTAAGAACAGAAAGGTTTTGTTTAGGTTGCTATTCAGATGTTTGATTCTAAAAATCTTGCACTACTGCCACTAATTGAGAGCCAACTATGTCCCAAATTATGGTTGAAGAAACTCACCTAGGAAAGCCATCTCGACCCCGATGCTTTGTTAGATTTAAGATTCTTTTCACAACAAGCCAAATCTCTTCGGAAGAAGGTATTGTTGTTAAGGTCAAATTCTCTTCAATGGAGATGGTACTCTTTAATGTTAGCAAAGATTTCTTCATCGATTCTATTGAAGATTCGGTGAAGGGCTCGTGAGAAATAAGAAGTAACCTCATCTATTTCTTCCTAGATGTAACAACTAGATTGTTCTTATCCCGAATACCCGTCAATATGGTTTCTTTTCCTCCTTTTGAGTGTGTGGATGTGGAAGAACTTTGTGTTTCTTTTCTCCTAAGGCAATAGTATTGTTTCTAGATTGTTTGTTTCGCTATCTCCTCCTCGGTGTCATATAGTGCTTCTAATTCTATGTGTTTCTTGTGGATTAAAGTCCGAATAGAAGGTGTATAGTGTTTTTCTTTTAGATTTTCTACAATTCTTAATAAGCATTTGATATTCTTATTTGATTTTCCAAAAATGTCTCTTTTCATATACTCAATTACTTCCTAAGTTAGAAATATTTTCTAGCATATCTAAAGTTGGTTTGTTGGTGTTGATGTTCCAAGACTGTTTTATAATTTATATGCAAGTTGGATCCTTTAACCAAGTATCATAAAACTTAAAAGTTGGTGTTAGGTGCCTATGCAGAGAATTTAAACAAAGAAAGATTGGCCCATGATCTTAGCCAATTCAAGCTAGATTTTGTAATGATGCTTCTGGAATTCCTCATTCCATTCTCGCATTCGCCATAGCTCTATCTAACATTTGTTTTATGTTAGCATTCCCTTCTCTTGTTACTCCAAGTAAAAATATTCCCTTTAAAACCTAAATCCTCTAAGAATGTTCCAATTAAGTTCAAAATGGGTTCTATTTTTTTTCATGTTAAAAGGAAAACCTCCCTCTTTTTCTTCACTATTGAAGATTATGTTAAGGTCGCCTATTACTAGCCAAGTCATTGCCTTTAAATTCACTCTTTTTGCTATATCCTCTAGGTATCCCATTGTCTCTAGCTTGTGTTCATGCTTTGGTGCTCCATAAAAACAAATTTAAAAGCCATTCCTTAGAAAAAAAAATATTTTTAACAATGGCATTGATCATGTTAAGGTTCCATTGAACCACTTCAAAGTGAATTTCATCAACCCAAGCAATTGCTAGACCTCCCGCTATTCCATCTAGATCTATAATGTGGTTGTTTGGAAAATAATCTAATATCCTTCTCACCAAGCTCCTTTGAGACTTGGTTTCGATAAGAACAAAATGTCGGGTTTCATTGTTTAGCAAGGTTTTTAATTGTCACGTGGTTTTTTTTTACCACACCCTTGTGTGTTCCATGCTAGGATTTTCATGAGAAGCAATCAAAATTAACAGGACACAAGCAATAAAATAAAAGAGAAAGAAATTCTGAGTCTAATTAAACCTCAGCTTAAACAAGCAAAAAGAAAAGCAGAAGCAGAAAGATATATAAACACAGGCAGAGAGCCACATAAATGATATAAGAATGATTAGGAGAGAAACTTGCAGAAGAGCTATAGGTTTTGTTAAGAACGCATAATTGGGGGATAAAAAAACTAATTGGGGATAGAGGAAAATACAAAAACGGATTTAAATATCAAATAAGGGTCACCCCTTATCTAAGTATTTTATTTAATTCCTAATCTACCCCTTACTAATCATGTTTAGTGGTTAAATATAATTAGTTAAGTTAATAGATTAGTTTGATAATCATTAGAATAAATCATTATCATTGAATTTGTTGATGCAACAACATCAAATCAAGATATTTATGATCATGAAGGTTTAGGTGAAGAACCAACCCGAAAGTAAAACTAAATTTGAACATATAAGTGCTCCAATTACTCATATATAGGTATTAATGTATTGAAATTTGATTTTTTTTTCATTGAATTCGCCATTGTTGCGTCCGAAAACTCAAGTGCCGACATGGTAAAAGTATGAATATCATGCCTAGGTGACCAAACCTAGGCATGGTATTCATAATTTCACCATGCTTGGGTACACAATATCCCCCAATTTTGAAAATTGGAAGTGTACACTCACTTAGGCATAGAAAGTTCATTATCGAGCATGCCGATAGTAGTGCCTTACATGGTTGATTCCCAAGTGTACCGCGGTTTGAGGACATGAAACATACGTAAAACTTATCCGGAAATAACAAGTACCTAAACATGGTATTCATCTTAAAAACCATGCTCTAGTACCGGCATGGTATTCATCCTAAAACCATGCGAACTAGAAATTTTGATGGTATTCATCTTAAAACTACGCCGGAACAAAAAAAAATAGTAGGGTTTTCATCATAAACATAAGCCGGAGTGGATTGAAAGTTTATGATTCTAACCCAAACGAAGTTTTAAAACAACAACAACACTTTAAACATGATTAGGTATCATGTACCTTTTCAATAAAGCCATTTCTTCTTCTTCTTTCTCAAGAACAATTCAATTTAACATATCTTTAAGAACTTGTTAGGGATGATTTTGATTTTGATTTTTAAATTTTAATTTAGATGGAAGGGTATTTTAGTATTTCCACCCCTAAAAATATCCCTTAACGGATATTATTGGATGGGGTTAGTAATTCATATCCCCAATTGTTTTTTTTATCCCCCAATTACGCGTTCTTTGTTAAATAGGAGGTAGAGAATCCTAAAATGTTCAAAACATCAATTTGAAATTTTGAATTGAAACTAAAGTCGAACTACTAAAACTAAAACAAACTTTTAAATACATTATCTTCCTTTAGTGGACTTAATTAATATAATCCTTAATTAGTGAACTAATTTCAAACATTATCCAACAGCAAGCAATGGGAAAATATTATACACGTTTCCATCTGTCTCATCTTTCTGCTTTATCTCACTTTCTCTCTTTTCTTGTTTCTTTCCTTCCATTTCTAGACCCGACAACCAACCAAACACTAACAAAATAAAGAAAAAGTATTTCCATTAACTAAAACCAAACAGATTTTCGAGAGATTTTGTTTACATCATGTCGTTCACGCATGTTAATTTTAACTATATCATCAACAAAATAAACCGTTGACATTCTAATCAAACAACATCAATTATTTTCCCAAATTATAGTAAAAATTGTTAGATATCGATATTTACGATTTGAACTCAAAATTCGTTAACATCTTTCTATGATTATAATGTAATCGAAATTTCTTCTATGAAAATATAATTTGTTGGCCTTAATGTTTATACTCTCTCCGTCCCCAATATATAGCCCAATATATAGGCGGAGATTTGAATTTTGAATGTCCCAATAGATAGGCGAAGATCTATTTTCAAGATGAGTTTTTCCATATATTACCCTTATTTATCATCTTTAAGGATCACCACAATTAAGTTAATGTCTCTACTATTGGAAATTGTATAAAGGGTAAAACAGAAAGAGAAGGGATATGTATAAAATCAATAAAACTTCTTATTCTAAGAGAAATCCTCTTTCCGCCTATATATTGGGGACTGGAGGGGAGTATTATATTTAGTTTTACGCGCATAGTAAAAAATAGTACCTTGATAAATTATATGTATCCTAGACTAAGTCCCATGGGCTAGATTTGGATGCTAGATTAGCCAAAAAGCGTTGCAGATTACCCAAAAAGCGTTACATATTCTTTAACACTACTTCTCTTTCCGGATATTTCTCGCATTCCAACTAGTAGCGAGATAATTTTTGGATGGTTCATTGTGAAAAAATCAAATTTTCATTTTAGAATTGATTTATTTTTTTTTGATCTCGACGTCCGAGATGATTACGTTGTTCCATTCAGAGCAATACTTGTTCCAATCAAATAACCTATTTCTACTTTGTTCCATTCAAATTCATTTAGATGTTAGATTTGAATAACCATAAGACTTAGATAAGTATTATAACTTCCAATTTAGATGCTAGATTTGAACACCATATGACTTAGCTTTATACAAAACTTTAATATCATAACATCGGCAACTTTGGCGCGAAAAATTTCCAAACAGGATCAATAAATAAAATCCCAAACAGTATTGCCATAATTGTAAAAATTCAAAAATCAATTTGCACCCCCGACAAAGAAGATCGACGATCTTTAGTTAAACCTTTTAAGAAAGCGGTAAAGTAAAAGATATTCTCTGCGGAATATTTTAGGAAATGCAACAAACAAAACACAGGACTGCGCAGTGGCGACAATAAGGTGGTCAGCACTTAAAAAAAATACAGTCAATATTTTTGGTTAACAATAAAAAAATGAAGGCAGACATCTAAAATGCGCATGAACTCCAAGTACTAGAGTACGCACTTCTTCGAATTCCCAGCACTATATAATAAACCACATCAAACTCATTTCCATCATCATCTTCACCACATTCTTTATCTCCCCCTTTAAAGTTTCAAACCCATCAACAAAAAACATCAAATTTCAATTTCTGTAATTCCAGTTTCTGTTTCCTGAAATTTTGTTAAATTTAGAACAATGGCAGAAGTGTATTCAGCAATGATGAGCGACTCATCATCCAACCACTTCGACATCGACAAACTCACCAACGACATCTTTTCAATCCTCGAAAACAAATTCCTCTTCGATTCTAAACAAACCAACTCAAAATTACCAGTAGAAGATTTAGTCGAGACACTCAAAGCGAACAAACACGATGTAGGCAAAGTTCGTGTACTCTCAATTGACGGTGTCGGTTCAACGGACGGAATCCTCGCTGCAAGATCTTTGTGTCACTTAGAATCCAGGCTCATGAACATAACGAAGAATTCAGATGCCCGTGTTGCTGATTACTTTGATGTTGCTTCGGGTTCAGGAATTGGTGGAATTCTCATCGCTTTGTTGTTCACCCGTGGCAAAGATGGAAGACCGTTGCTAAAGGCCACCGAAGCGTTGCACTTTCTCGTAAAAAACCGTAAGCATTTGGATAACACCGGCAATTCTTCCAGTGGGATGTTCGGAAAGATGTTTCGGTCATCGGCGAAGATGGAGAAAATTTTCCGACAGATTTTCGGTGAATGTACTTTGAAAGACACGTTGAAACCGGTTTTGATTCCATGTTTTGATCTGAAAACTAGAGCAACGTTTTTGTTCTCAAGAGCCGACGGTTTAGAAAACGACGGTTATGATTTCAAGATGAGAGAAATTTGTGTGGCAACTTCTTCAGATCTTACGGTTAATGGTGGTTTTGAAATGAAATCAGTTGATAAGAAAACTAAGATAATGGCAGTCGATGGTGGTTTAGCGATGAATAATCCAACCTCTGCTGCTATTACACATGTGCTGAACAATAAACAAGAATTCCCATATTGTGACAGTGTTGAGGATTTATTAGTTGTTTCTTTAGGAATGGTGAGTCGGATTCCGGTGACCGGAATCTTACACTTTCATCCGCCGGATTTCTCAAAATTGCTGGAGAAGGAGCTTCCGACACGGTAATTATCAATTCTTTAGCTGGCAGTTTGAATTATTAAAATGTCAGTTATTTTTTAATGACATAATTACCCTTCAACTATCTTGTTCTTGATCGTGAAAAATGTTCTAAATGTGTTATTTGGTTCATGTTATATAGGTTGATCAAGCTGTTTCAATGGCATTCGGAGAATACAGAACGGAGAATTACGTTCGAATCCAAGGAAATACGAGAATGACTAATCCCCAAAGAACCCCTGTCAGGAAGAACACCAATACAGTGTCAATGGACGGGAGAAAATTATTGGAAGTTTCAGAGGCAATGCTTAAGCAAAAGAATGTTGAATCAGTACTTTTCCGAGGGAAAAAATTGGCGACATCAACGAACTTGGAGAAGCTAGATAAATTTGCTGGAGTTCTAGTTAAAGAACACGAAAGAAGAAAATCCAGCATTTTTGCCACGGTCATGTTCAAACATGCCTCACCAAGAAGTTCTTCAGCTACTGTCTCAACTGATTTTTCGTGGTAGATTCGAAAAAATTTATGATCCCGCTTGAATCCCAATTTTTTTCCTCTCCAGTGTTGTGCTCGCCTACTTCTGAGAATTCGAGTCGGGGTTAGAGCTGAGCCACATGTTTATATAAGAAATATACTAAGGTGTAATTTCAGGATTATGTGTTGTTTAATAGCTCGCTTTATTTGAGCTATTTTACAAGGCTTTAGGCATTTATGAGTTCTCAAATGTAATTTAGTGATAGTAAGGAATGGAAGGAAACATTCTTTTGCCCAATTGTCTAGAGTTTAGGTGTATTATATAATCGATCGGTTGTAATTTGTCACAAAGTGACTTCTATTAGTAAAGAAAGAGAGCATACTAACTGTTACCACTGCTTCTTTCGCAAATTTTACTTGCATTAATTCTTTCAGACAAACTGTTTTCAAGTGCATATTGCCGGGCCTGGGAGGAAATTTCTTTATAGTTGGTGTTACATACTTAAAATAGTCCTCGAAACCCCCTTCAAAATTCTAGCAGCTCTTACTTAAAATAGGTTTCATCCAAATGTTCGTTAATAGGCTTGCATTATCCTGTGTAATCGACCGTTGCATAGATGTACAAACAATGTCATGCCTTTTCCTACTCGTCATTCAGAGTCCCTTGTCGAATAGGAGTTGTCTAGAGTCTCTAACTTCAAGAGGTTGAAATTCCACAGTAACAAAAATGGTTTTTATCGCTCGCGTATTTGTGATCTCATCTATTGAATGAATTCTCTGTAACACGCACAAATTACAAACTCATCTTCTTATTCTTTCTATTTGTTGTTTTCTTTCTTTTAGGCTTACCAATAGAATTTGACCACCCCTCGTCGGTGGTCTTGGTTCTTGTTCTGTTAAATTTATTAACTAACGGATCCCCACATAGCCTTATCCAAGTATGTCCTCTAACCAAAAATACGGCGTCTTCTTTAAATTTGTGACGGGAGGCATGCACATTTTGATGCACGCCAAAATGTGGTGATCTAGCTACTCCCAAAATTTTAAAACCTAGATAAAAAATTGTTTCAGAAAAATTTGGTATAGCCCCACAAAATTTAAATATTCAAAATTTTAGCCCATTCTTACCACGATTGCCGGGGGCCGAATTAGCGAGTGCATCGTTTGAGAATCCGGCGGTCGAGGATCGGATATAACTCTTTTGTCTTATATGAAACCGTACCCCTGCTAATTCCGGTCCCCCCTTTAGCAATCATGCATCTTACTATGTTAGCTCATATGGACTTTGAATCCTGGTTTGGTCGCTATGGACACCTTTATATATCAATTATTTGGTTGATTTTTTTTTACTCGGCATAAGATATATATTGAAGAAGCTTACAAAGAGTAAGCAGGGAAAGGAACATGGAAAACAACCCAAAGGGAGAGGATGAACATGATCAACCTCCCCAAACTTGAAAGGACCTAAACATCCGAAGAAGAACCCAAATCAAAACGGGAAACCCAAGTTACAAAAAGAAAAGAATCCCAGTTAGCAATTACTTGATCAAGAGAGACCCCTGTCATAGAGTCCAAGTTTTTACACCAGAAAAAAGTTTGAGTTTTTATGTCTTCTATCAGATTCGTAAAGCTCGCCGTCCCGTTGTTGAGAATGATGTCGATCCGGCAATTGCAAATACACCAACAAATAGCTACCGGCAACACATGCCAAAGACTTTTTCCTGAAGTAGACAGATTTTTCACTCTCCATCCTTTGATAAGTAAGTCAATGCAATTAGGCATTACCCAGTTAAGTTTAGTGCTCGACATAAAATGTTGTCAAACCGAATAAGCAAAAGGGCAATGAATACCTCAATCACATTCAAACATAAGTTTCCTTGGAATGAATGTTTTTTTTTTTTTTTTGATAGAAAAAATTGCTTGTATTAAAAAATAAGGAGTTACATAGCGAATTGAGGAAAGCCTGATATCACCCAACCATTCACCCGAGGTTCTAGACCTTCTACTAAATTTAGTCACATCAGCCATTTCCCAAGTGATTCCTACGCAAAAATTCAAACTTGAAAAAATTAAAACTAGATGAAATTGTTTTACAAATCTTGTAAGATCAATTATTATACCAATACAATTGGTTACTATTGGAATTGATAGAGTCAATGATGGACTTCGCATCACCGACAAAGCAGACTTTCTCTAAACCTTTAACTTTAGCCCACTTCACTTTGCTTCAAGCAATGCCGGACTCTCTGCCTCCTCTGCATTCCTTACATTCCCCGCTGCGCTTGCAACCACAAAATGTACCCTGCAATATCATTCCACACTGCATCAATACCATAAAGGTTAGAATTCTTATCAAAAGCGGCATCACCGAAAATAATATGACAAATCTGTGGAATAGAACCAAAGTGATATTGGTGATGTTTTTTTTTCTACAGGTTCAGTTCTATGTATATTCTGAGGACTAGTATTACTCAAAAACATTTATGTGTCATTAACTAGCTTGAGAGCAAGTATAGCTGTAGAGAAATGGTTGAGAGTTTTCCCCTGGAAAGTAATCGGAGCATCTTTCTTTCCATATACTCCAAGCAATTGAAAATATAACACCCGCCGACTACCTAAGATTGTCATCGATAACCGTTTGTGAACCCATTCATGAATATTAATATTTGACTCACAATCATGTTCAATAGTATCTGCATATGGGGTGAGAGCCCAAACATTCTTTGAAAAAGCACAATGTAGAATGATATGTTCAGGAGATTCAGTTATACCAAGATTACACATACTAAAAGAAGTATCATGCTCATTAGAGTATCGGGCAAGTACAGATTTAGCGGGAAGGATATACTCATAACATTTCCAAACAAAGATCCGAACTTTGGGAGAATTGAAAGGTTCCACAAATTTTTATAAACGGGTTACTACTCCGAGGGTTGTTGATATATGCATATTGACCGTAAATCGGTTTATAAGCCGATTTGACGGAAAACTTTCCATTCTTTGTGTAAGGCCAAATAAGTCTATCATCACACGAGCATGGAATCCTAATACTAAGGATTCTACTAGCATTCTCGTGGATTGAAAAAAACATTAACAAGATCATTGTGCCAAGTATTATCTTCCTTAATCAATAAAAGCGAAAACGAAGCATTAGGATTAGGATACGCTAGACACTTAGGTTCCACAAAGATCGGGAATCCGGTTATCATCAAAAGCAAAATGCGATCACCTTTTTGACTTCCCCAGATAGAGTTATGTTTAATGACCTCTAGTCCCCGACTAATACTTCTCCCGCACCCAGAACATTCTACCTTTCTAACAAACATGAATAGGATGACGAGTGTTTAAAGTATTTGCATTTCAAGATAGCAACACATAATTTATCGGGATTGTGAATAATGTTCCAAGTGTTTAAAAGGGAGACGTTTACATGCTTAAGGTTGCGAAATCCTAGACCCCCTTGGAATTTATGAGTGCAAATCCTTGGCCAGCCCCTAAGATAGATCCCCCTCCTTTAGACTTACCCCACCGAAGTCTCTTTGGGAAGACTCCATGTTGTTGATAATTTTGTCGGGGGATCGTAAAAGTGTTCATGTGATAAATAGGAGATGTCTTTAACACATTTTGGACCATCACAGACCTACCTGCTTGATTGAAATGTTTTCCTTTCCATTTGGAAACCCTCTTATCAAAATGTTCATTTAAATGGCTGAAGGAATCAGACCTAGCTCTAGAAATGAATAAAGGGATACCTAAGTATTTTTCGTTAAGAGTTATCTTCTTTACTTTTAACTCATTTATGAGAGAAACAGACATGGTCGGGTTGCACATTGTTGCGAAAAAACAACCGGTTTGTGAAGATTGATCACTTGACTCAAGCCATACTAAAGTCATTAATTAAACTCGGTAGATTAGTGGCTTTAATGAGAGGCTTTAGCAAAGATTATGGTCATCTTCAAAGAAGATGACTTATACTAGGGCATCCTTAGTGACTTTAAAACCATGTATTAGATTACAATTTTCAGCATGCATAATGTATCTAGAGAAGGATTCCATGACAATGATAAACAAGTATGGAGACAAGGGATCTCCTTGTCTCAGGTCCCTAGTTGGTCTATAAGATTCACATGGAGAACCATTTAACATTATAGAAATGCTGGTAGTACTAACACATTGATGAATTAAGGCACACCAGTGGTCAGAGAACCCAAAAGCTCTTAAGATGTCTCTCAAGAAACTCCATTCCACTCTGTCAAAGGCCTTAGACATATCAAGTTTAAGGCCCATGACACCCCATTTATCTTTTTTCCTTTTTCTTTTCATGGTGTGCACCAACTCATGAGCAATAATGACATTATCTTGAGTGTGTCTTCCGTGGACATAACGAATGGTATGGACTTATCATTTTACTCAAAAGAGGTTTCATTCTATTTACAATAATTTTTGAAATAATTTTTTAAATAGAGTTGCACAAAGAAATAGGCCTGAACTCAGTGGGACTAGAGGGGTTATTGACTTTAGGAATTAGAGAGAGGAAAGTGTGATTCATTTCTTTTAAAAGGTGTTTAGACTCAAAAAAAGCAGTTTACAACCTTCCAAACATCGTCTAAAAGAAGTTCTAAATTCTCCTTATAAAACCCTGGTGGGAAACCATCAGCCCCAGGCGATCCAGGAGTCATTTGGTTAATTGTATCAATAATTTCTTGCTAGAAAAAAGGTCTAAGAAGATCTGTATTTTCACTACTTGAAATACAAGGATCAATACAATTAAGAATGTCGGGGTTTCTATAAGGGTTAGAACTAGTTCCAATGGAACTAAAGTGATTTACCAAAAGGATTTCAAGATCGGCTCTATCATTAACCCACCCCGGATCCAATTTAAGAGCATTAATATGGTTGAAATGCTTCCTTCGATTAGCATAGTTATGGTAAAATCCGGTGTTCCTGTCAAGTATTTGTAAAACTCTTGTCTATATTTTTTGGCATAAAATTCTTCTTGAACTTTTTGCCAATGATCTAGATCAAACTCTACTTGTTTAATAAATTCCACATTATTAGGAGAATGTGGAAGATTATTAAGATCATGGAGTTGATTATTTAGAGCTTTAACTTTATGATCAATATTTCCAAAATGGTGGATATTCCATAATTTCAGATCACGTTTCACATTTCGTAATCTATTAATAAACTGAAAATACGATGAACCTCTAACATCTATGGAGAAAGCATTTTTAATCACTTCTCTAACAGATGGATCACTACTCCAACATTTGAAATATCTGTAGGGTTTACTACCATGGAAAGACACAGAGTTAGTCTCCAAGATAATTGGGATATGGTCACTGCCTATGGTATCAATATGATGTACAGGTGTATTACCATAATGATTCAGCCAGTGACCATTATCCAAAGCCCTATCTAATCTTGCATAAATACAATTATTTCCAGTTGCTTATTATTCCAAGTAAATTTATTTCTATATATCCAAGATCGGAGAGATCGGCATTGTCCGGGATTGTTTGAATTTCGGGAATTCAACAACCTGAGTAGAAAAAGTGGATCTTTCATAGTCATGCATGGTAATATTAAGGTCCCCTATGATAACCCAAGGAATATTAGCTCTAGCACCAATTTCATTAATGAAATTCCATTGTGTCAACTTTTCTTCAGTGGTATACGTAACCATAAAGAAAAGTAACAAGGAATGTTGGCTTACTTGGATTATCGAGAGAGCATGACCGTGACGGACCCCGGAAATTTACGCCTTTGGCGCGTTGCCCCGCAGTCACGCAATCTCCCTAAGTGCGCCATGATGAAGCTACGATCCGGGCCTCAAAGCTAGGCAAATGCACGTCCAATTGCCTTGCAAGCATGCTCGTGGAGCATGACGCAGCTAACTTAGCTTCCACACCGTTCCAACTTACCCTTGTCCCGCAAAGGGTTTAAGGCCATAAGGCCAATGCCAATGCATTTTTCATGCGTCTCCTCGGCTTTACCTTTACGTAGGGAATTCATAAATGAATTTCCTAGCTAGCTGAGCAACCGTCACATTGCCGTGTCTTGTCCAGGCATAAGCCTTGGACTTTGGCGTAGGCCGCACCATCCAACCCCTTGCCATTTCCTAAGTTAGCTCGCTTACCATCTCTTTATAGCTTGATGGGAAGTATGAGCATCCGCTATCGGCATGCAACTAAGCCTCATCAAGTCTGGCCACAATCATCTCTTGCGTCGAGCTACCAAGCTTAGATGATATGAGGGGCCAACGTCTTTGGACCTAAGAATGCCGCAACTCATTGCGGCGCCTACGTACCCTTCCCTACTCTAAAGGGATCAAGCTACGAGGCACCGTAGTTCATCCTCGAAGGGACAGAAACTTAAAAACAAATCGTTTGCAAGGTTGTGGCCTAGCAAAATCGGTGAATGGCCTGGTCCGTATAGGCCATTTCGCCAAGATGCATAATGATTATGCATCATCGGGTCCGCGTTGTGGCATAGCGATGCCAACGCATCAAATACCCTCTTTGAAAGGCTACACAACTATAAATGAGCCTTAGGCATCATTTATACCCTTCCGGCTAAGCTATGAAGCTTACTTGGTACATAGTCCGCATATGCACCTTCAACCAACTACCCCTCCCTATATATGTCTTAATGGAATTTCTACAAGTATGAAAAGGGGAGCATATTGACATGCTTGCTTCACTATTCATGGCCGTTGCCATATAATTCTGAAGGACCGGCAATGATTGTCGAGTCTCCGATTACGTTGCACAATGATTGTGCACCACTCGCTCCGTCTCGCCGCACAATGATTGTGCACCACTTGTTCTGCATTTGCACAATGATTACACACAACGATTGCGTATAATGATTGCACCACCCGGTCTTCCGAATGTTTCGTTTATTGCACAATGATTTCGGGCCAGATCGAGCCCACCTACCCAACCGGCCTAATGCATCATGATGATGCAACATTGGCCCTTCAAGCAAATGCCAAACATAATGCGCCATTTTTGGCGCGGTATTGGCCTTAAGCCAATTCACCTTTTCACGTTGCGAAAGCTTTGGATGAAGCTTCATCACAAGCAATGGCGCATCTTTTAGCATGCGCCATGCTAAAACACGTGGTGTTACATTATCACACCCTTCAAAGAATTTCGTCCCCAAATTCAAAACCAAAACTATTGTGGACAATCTCTTCGAGTTGGATTCCATGAGCAAAGTCCCATACCGAGATGCTCGGAAATCACGGGTTTCTTCAAGTTGTCATGAACAACAATTTAGACCTTCGAGCACATGTCCCATACCACCCGCCTGGGGATCCAAAAGTGCCCACAACTAAACCAAGAATCGCAATTGGCCGGTGCCAAAGAGGATATCTCGACAAGGTATCCCGAATGCGCATCCCATACTACGCACGTAAGTCCCTAAGGTTCACAAGTTGAAAGGTGTCATCAAAATGACAAAATTTTAGCACAAGTCTTGTGTGGATCGGTATCCGATTTGCCCACCTCCCCGACGGTCATCCCGAGCCACTCGTAAGTGGGATGCTAGCCGGGCTGCGACAACGCACACCTCGGCCGGTGCCAACGTGTGGGGATGATCGGTCCCATTGTCTACCCACCGTCCCCGACGGCTCTTCCTGGATATCCACTCGTAAGTGGGGTGCCACTTAGGCCGAGCAATCTCACAAGACTTGAACAAGCTCAACTCGATTCGCATAGTAACGGTAAAGCGATTAAAACTCTTCCGCGCAAAGTTGGCCTACTCTCCAACTTCATGTTTCCATCAAGGAAAACACTCGCCAATGAGTCCACTCCGCACAAGTCCCTAGAGTTTCTCTCGGAACTTGCTCGATACCATCCGCGGGACCGGAAAATTTACGCCTTTGGCGCGTTGCCCGCAGGCCGCAATCTCCCGGTGCGCCATGATGAAGCTACGATCCGGCCTCAAAGCTAGGCAAATGCACGTCCAATTGCCCTTGCAAGCATGCTCGTGGAGCATGACGCAGCTAACTTAGCTTCCACACCGCTTCCAACTTACCCTTGTCCCGCAAAAGGGTTTAAGGCCATAAGGCCAATGCCAATGCATTTTTCATGCGTCTCGGCTTTACCTTTACGTAGGGAATTCATAAATGAATTTCCTAGCTAGCCGAGCAACCGTCACATTGCCGTGTCTTGTCCAAACATAAGCCTTGGACTTTGGCGTAGGTCAACCATCCAGCCCTTGCCATTTCCTAAGTTAGCTCGCTTACCATCTCTTTATAGCTTGATGGGAAGTATGAGCATCCGCTAACGGCATGCAACTAAGCCTCATCAAGTCCGGCCACAATCATCTCTTGCGTCGAGCTACCAAGCTTAGATGATATGAGGGGCCAACGTCTTCCGGACCTGGGCAATGCCGCAACTCATTGCAGCGCCCTCACGTACCCTTCCCTACTCTAAAGGGATCAAGCACGGACCGTAGTTCATCCTCGAAGGGACGGAAACTTAAAAACAAATCGTTTGCAAGGTTGTGGCCTAGCAAAAATCGGTAATGGCCTGGTCCGTATAGGCATTTCGCCAAGATGCATAATGATTATGCATCATCGGGTCCGCGTTGTGGCATAAGCGATGCCAACGCATCAAATACCCTCTTTGAAAGGCTACACAACTATAAATGAGCCTTAGGCATCATTTATACCCTTCCTACTAAGCTATGAAGCTTACTTGGTACATAGTCCGCATATGCACCTTCAACCAACTACCCCTCCCTATATATGTCTTAATGGAATTTCTACAAGTATGAAAAGGGAGCATATTGACATGCTTGCTTCACTATTCATGGCCGTTGCCATATAATTCAAGGACCAAGCAATGATTGTCGAGTCTGGATTGGTAATACAATGATTGTGCACCACTCGTTCGCTCTGCTGCACAATGATTGTGCACCACTTGTTCTCGTCTGTTGCACAATGATTACACACAACGATTAAGTATAATGATTACGCACCACCCTATCTTCAATGTTTCATTTATTGCACAATGATTTCGCCGTAAGATCGAGCCCACCTACCCAATGGCCTAATGCATCATGATGATGCAACATTGGCCCTGGCCAAATGCCAAACATAATGCGCCATTTTTGGCGCGGTATTGGCCTTAAGCCAATTCACCTTTTTCACGTTGCGAAAGCTTTGGATGAAGCTTCATCACAAGCAAATGGCGCATCTTTTAGCATGCGCCATGCTAAAAACACGGGGTGTTACAATGACATTTATCATCTTATCAGTAGAATGAACAATTTCACACTCAAAACCAGTTTTCCTTAACAAAGAAATACCCTCAGCTCTACCAATTGAGGGAAAGACCCAAGTATTAGGGTAATTGAATCTACTAAGATATTGATTGATCTTAGCAGATTCATTTTTAGTTTCACATAGAAAAATCATATCAGGGTTTTGACCTCTGATCAAATTCCATAATGAGTTCCTGGTAGAAGGGTTCTTAGAGACCCCGACAATTCCACGACATGATTCTCATATTTGAGAAAAGAGGACTAACCAATCTAAAAACTAAATTACTACCAGGGATTTTGTGTTTAGAACAATAAGAGCAACTATAATGAGACTGACTAATAACCACACAACTCGGATGAAATTTATGATCAGCATAAACACGGTTGTTTAAAAGATGGACATATGGCAGTTTAATGTAGTTAAGAAAGCTAGTAGACTCAGAGGATTGAAATCTAGAGTTATGGGAAGAAATTATAAGAAAAATTCTAAAATTAAGATAAACCCTAAAATTTAAAATTGCACACAAATCAGACAAAGGAGTCAGTATCGAATAAGAGATTGCAAAATTATTAAAGGGGTAAATCTTATAGAGAATAGAAGAGTTTATAAAAACTCGATTTGCTGCACTTGTTGATTGATCAAGTAGCAAGGATGGAACACCATTGTTTGATCCTCTTGCTCCATTCTCTACATCTCCCATGTTCATATCACCATCATTATCTTTGGTCTCCTCGATCTCTAGTTGATCTCCTCCACCATTAACACTAACGAAGTGAAATTGCCCTATTTGAGGGAGTTAGGGTTTGAAGAGTTCATCTCAAGAAGAACATAATTATCTTCTAAACCCGAGTCTCGACTCCTCTTGTATTTCCTTGGATCCTCATCCTCCGAACCACCGCCCGACCGCTCCATTAGAGCTACTCGCACCGCTTCATTGGACCCTTCATTTCCATCCGAGTTGTTAAGCATATTTTGAACCATATGGGCATGTTCCGCGTAATAAGATTCAAATGTCAGCTCGGTCATACTAGAAAATGAAAATATGCCAAGCACGCTCTTCACATAACTCGTCAATGTGTGCTATTGTAAAACATTCAAAGCAAATCTTTCTAGGTTGCTTGACAAAATGGTATCGAACCCAAACTTTTTGGTTAGTCGTCGTGAGAAGCCAATTACCTCTCTTCAATGGTCAATCGAGATCCACTTCAATCTTTGCCGACACAACTCTACCACGAATAGTGTAGCCCCTTGATCCCTCTTCAACAATCTTCTTTCCCATATCCTCACAAAGTTTGTTAATGATACCTTCATCCAGATGCTCTAGGTATAGACCTTTTATCATAATTGAAAAAATTTGATGAGTGAAGACGTAGTTTTCAAGTGGGATTGAGTTATCATAATGTTTAAGAACCACCAAGTGTTCATGAATGATCCACAGAGCATTCTTTATGACATCAGCGACATCTTCTGGGTTTTGAACTTGAAGACATACAAGTTCCTTCCCATGGTATTAATCTCAACTCTTTGTGTCTCCTCCATATGATATTAACCTCTCTTTGAACTTTCTCAAACTCAATATCCTCTTTGGAAATAATCTTTCCAAGGAGGCTATTCTCTCTTATCCGTTAGCAAGAAACCGCTATCTCATCTATGGAGATTAGACTCCCTCTTGAACTACTTGGATTGCCCCTCCCAATGTTGATTCATTAAACCTTTTTTTTGTAAGAGCAGCCATTTGCAATCTAGAACTTTGCGACATTGTGTAAGTTGAAGGGTAAGCACTTTCGAGAGATGAAGAGATATATTTTAGGAGTTGAAATTTTCCTTCTAAGGTATTTAACTATATAAACTAGTTTGAAATTAGGGTTTCTGCTTTTGACTTATTTCCTGTAATACAGAATATTGTTGAGATATTCTTGCAATTTTTGTTATGCAAAATCTCGCTTGAACGCCACTTAATTTTAGGAAAGTACCTTTCAAATTTTGAAATTTCCAAAAGATGCGCCCGATGATGAAAGTTGTTACCGAAATTGCCCATGTCTCTGTCAGTGAAGGATAGGAGATCCAGACGATTTTGCCGATGAAACTGATATAGACTATGCTTGTAACATTGATTGGTAGTGAGCCTACCGCTTCATGGATCAAAAGAGCGATCATAATGATGGAGACCAATATATGAGACGACCACTTGGTGGTGATGAACAAGTCCATATTTCCAATATGGGAAACTCTACGCTTCCTAATGAGTATGAGAGAAACAAACTGCACCACTGCCCCCTTAAAGACCACAACTGGTACACTACTTAGATCACAACGTGCTGCAAACCACAAAGATTAGAACTCCATTAATCACAAATTCAGAGGAAAAATAAATGTTAAGAAGATTGATCAAACAAAGGAAATTATAAAAATAAAATATTTAAAAAGAAACAGCAAGGAGATTAAGAAATTAATGGCAACATTAGACGAAGGAAGTAATCCTGTGATGAGAGAGTATCTAATCGAACAACTAAACTAAACAAGGAATTGTCCTTGGAATGAAGGTAAATCACTAAAGAAATGAAAAGTCGAACTAATTGGCATATCATAACACCCCGAGCGGCAAGGAGTGTAACGTGTTTTCTTGTTTCTTTTAGAACCCTATTATTGGGGCTTAAAAAGGGTGGGTTTTGGGGGGCTTAATGGGGTCATGAAATAACAACTCATAGGACCCCTTATCCATCCTTTTTCGTAATATCTAATCTACCCTTAATTTGATTAGTGTTAATTAAATTGATTAAGCTAACTAATCAGTCTTAGTGAATCGATTAGACTAATCAAAATATTAATCTTTTTGCAAATCAAAACTTGATCTTTTAAGTTTTGAAGAAGGAAAAAATGGTGATTTTAGTGAAATTTTATGAAGAAAAATGACCCTTCATCACAAAACTCAAGATAACCTTATAATCAACTCCCAACATCAATTTAATCAACTCAAATCCAAAAATCAAGAAAAAAAACTGGAATTTTACGCACTACGGCTGGGTAAATTTGTCGACCAGCACGAAATTAGATACAACGGTTGGGGATATTAGGAACTCCCGAGCCGTGAACACATAAACGGATGGGAATTTATGAACTTCTGGCCGTTATTCTTCCAAGTATAACCTGAGTCTGCATTATGGATGAGTTTACATAATTTCCCATCCGTAATTCGATTTGAAAGTTGAGAAATTTTTTGATTCAACATGAATTCTTAATACGATTGAAAATTACTAATACATTCATTAACTAGACCACGATAAAACTCATTACATGCTTGATATATCCCCATTGGTGTTGATTCAATACCGATAAAAATGGGAAAAAATCTAGGTTTTTGCAGTTATGGTTGGAAAATATTGTCGACCCAGCCGTGAATAATAATTTACGGCTCGGAATTGAAGATTTCCCAGCCGTAGATTATTTTCGCGGCTGGGTTGACAAGAACTCCCAAACGATTTTTTTCCTACTATTTTTTGTAAGTATCGAAACGATTACGGCTAGGTTTTCCAAGCGAAAATTCAGCATCTGGGGAACCTAGCCTAAAGTAAGCATTTTCTGCGGGAAAACCTAACCGAAATTAGACCTATGTTTATATTTTTTTATGTGATTATCGGGAATAGCTACTACTAGGAAAATCTAGCCATGAGATACTCTTTTACGGTTGGGAGCTCTTACTTTCCCAACCGCATGAGTGCAGGTTCGGGGTTCACGTTGGGAAACATGTATTTTCCCAACCGTAACGATTCACGGTTGGGAAACGTGAACTCCAGTAGATTATACGATTTTTTTTTTTGTCAACTTAATCGAATCGAATTTTTAGTCGATCAAAAGTAAAAATAAATGGTGGGTTTTCTTAGTTTTTGTTTTTTTATCATCTCTATATGCAATGGAGAAGATGAAGAAGAAGAGAGAAAGAAAATAATAAATTTTTTTATTTTATTTTAGGATCATCATCTTCATCACGATGCAATGAAAAATCACGATGTGATGGAGAAGAAATAGAAGAGAGAAAGAAGAAGATTTAAGTTTTTTAATGATCACGATTTTATCATGATGAAATTATGATCATCATTTCATCGTGATTTTATCATAATGAAATGAAGGAGAAGAGAAGAGAAGATTAATTTATTTTATTTTTTTAGAAAAGGGTATAATTGACCTTTATTATTGATTTGGTTTCCCCGTATACCATTTAGCCTCCACTTAGTCTTTTAAGCCCCAAAGTCCCACCCCTTAAAGCCCCAATAATAGAGTTCTTCTTTTAGGTGAAACTAGGAAGTTCATTAACGATCATTAACGATATTTCTCGGACTAATCCAATGAAAAACCTATAATATATATTTACAAGTACCAAGACTAGCACAGGGACACTAATTGAGCATGTTCAGAACGATTAGAATTTGTTTGTCTTATATGAAACTGCAGACCACTGTTATTCCCGCCCGGCCACCTAGAGGTGTAACCGGGCCGTGCTTAGACGTGCACAGCCCAACACTGCCCGTGAATCAGCACGACACATCACGTTAGCTTAATGTGCTGGGTTAGGATAATCGGCATAGTGGCACAGCACATCACGACACATCACGTTAACAAAGCACGTCATAATATGTATAAAATACCGAACAATACAAGTATAATACAACTTATTTTTTTGAATATTTTACAAAAGAGTGTTTATTCTAACCATTTTTTTGATATTATATCTTCGTTGTGTCAAATTATTTCAATAGAAACACATATAATGTCTAAATATGTTGAAAATATTTATTTTGAAAAATGTAAAATAAATGTGCCAAGCCTTGTGAAGACTGAGACAACACGCTCTCAAACACGGCACGCCCTAATTTCTAGCACGGCACGTAGCACGGCGGGCTCACCTCTTAATGGGATGTGCCAGCACGTTTTACACCAGGCCGCCCATATAAATCACCATGTTGAGGTAAATAAAAGGAGAATAGTTGAAAAGCCCATGCCTTGTAAATGTGGAGTAACATTTTGATGAGTACGACCAACAAGTACCAACGACAAGATTATGAAAAAATCTAGTAAAGAATCCAATATAGGGCCAACCTATGCAATATAATTCAACTTTTCCGTGCAATCTGTCAACTTCCCGGACCAAATATGTATTTCTATTTATCATGTACTACTACTGACTTGACTGCCCAATCAATGCATGCATTGTATTGAAACCCCATATCCTGCTGCATTATTGTCCCCATGAGCTTCTTCTAAGAAAGTACCTTACTAAAAGTTCCCCGTTTGTGTTGAATGAATTCAATGTCACCGCACATCCGTGTGGATCAAAGGTGTCTTCTGTATATGGACAAAACGAACGGAAAGTAGGTGCTATACAGAGGAGAAGTCCATCAAAATTCGAGAGGTATATATGGCTTTTGCTCGCACTTAAAAGCGTCCCTTAACATGAATCTGCCTCTCTTTAACAAAGTGATGTATGTCCTCTTTTACATACTTCATCTACTGTATTATCAAACACTTTGACTTATGTAAGTGACGTACGTAAGTATGTGGGTTATCCTATAAGTTGAATATATATGAGGTGGTTCAATAAATGATGATCGAGCTAATCAAGCAATAATTTAAAACGGTCTGATTAAGAGCAGGTTATTAATTTCTGTAGGTATACCTTCAATGGTGACATTTGACCTTACTAGTTTGAGAAAATTTGTACAAAAACGGGTCCATACTCCTTACATATTAATACAACTACTAACCCCAACCATAATATGCTAATCTTCTCTGCATCATCGTTCCAAATTTATAGGCCCCAACCATAATACGATCACATTTCATTTCATTTTCTCTGAAGTGCCAACTATTTGCACACATCTACTTTCATTTATCTTATATAAATCTTCGTATACAGTAGCTCTACGCAAGGCCATGAACTATGCAAGTACTAGGGTTGTGATAAATATACTCAAGGAAAAAAATATGCACCGTGGAACCAGATGATTAAGATCGTCAAAAAAAAAAAAAAAAAAAGATCGCAAGACTTACACATCCTTGAACTAAAATGCGGATGCATTGCGAAGTCAGATAGACGTAGAGCCAGTTGTCTAAGCGAAGATTTTTTTTTTAACGGCTTTCTAAATAGTGGAGCAGACAAAATAGCGCTAATCTGTTTATATCCAATAAAACTGAGATCAGCTGATTCTTCTTATTATTATTATTTCATCATCATCATCATCGTTTTGACAAAACCAAACCTAGTAGTGGCCATTTGACCATATATTTTTTTAAAACTTTAAGAGAATGAGAGCTAAAACAACTCTCCGGATGATGATCCAATCAAATCTTTAGAAGATTAAGGATTACAATCCATACATGATACGTATGATGTAACCTAATTAAAGCTATTTGACTCTTTTATTTTCATACATATTTTTAAAAGGTTTTGACAGCTTATGTTCATGGAATGTAATGTATTTAAATATGATGGTGTGGTTTCTAAGTTGTAACGTGTATTATATCCATGTACGGACAAAATCAACTTGACCTAACGTATATTTTTTGATACAATGCACATACTTTGTTTGATCAATCATCAGTAGATTTAGAGACAAAAGTATACATTCTTATGTTTGTTTATTTTGATCCAGCCCATGCTTTTAGTTTTAGGTACAACAGTACTTATAAAATATAATCAGAATACAATTTGTTGGTATTGCTTTTTACGCATGACATGGGCCGGAATGGCCAAAAATGTTCTTTGACTTTATATTTTGGAGTTAATTTATTTATGTGGAAATTTTGAGAACCCACAAGTTTGGTTTCTCTTTTTTTAAACCCATCATTAAGATGACATATATCATAGCCCAAATTATAAGATCTACGGCTATAAATTCTAGTGTTAGTTTAGATTTATAATTTCAAATTTTCAGATGGACTAAGTTAACCTTAATTAGTTACATATTATTAATAAAATTATCTTTAAAGAAAATTAAAACAAATTCGTCCGTTTAAAGTGTGGTCAAACAGTTGCCGTTTAAATAGTAACAAACTTAATGATAAATACTCAGCAAGTTCAACAACCATTATTTACGGTCCATTAATACGGCTAGTCACGGTTATTATCTTATTCTCGTCTAATATCTTTCAATCAATCCCTTAATTGCTGCAAGTAGCCATTATTATTGTCTTCTTCTTCTTTTTCTTTTGTCTTCTCGTTTAATAACGTATGTGCTTGTGTTTAATTGTCCTTTAGTATCTATGATGCGTACGGTTTTACTTATCTTTCTATGCAAGGAGTTTCCAGGCACATCATAGATTCTAACCTTTTCTTTTTCTCTTTTAGTGTTTGTTTTTGTGATTGTGTACTAGTGATATCAACAATTATCACTGGATTACACAATAGATGATTGTTTCAATTATCACGGATACAATTATCTTTGAATTGTGCAGCCAGTGATAATTCAAATTATCAGAGCAATTGATAATTATAATTTTCACTAATTTATACAAATGAAAATTGTAATTATCACTAAATTATGAAAATTAGGATTTTCAATGACCGGTGATAATTGCGAATTCCGCAAAACATAATTATATCAAATGGAAAATTGTAATTATCACTAAATAGTGAAAAATTGAATTTTCCAACGAACCGACAATAAATGGAATTTTCACTAATTCAAACAAAAATGAAAATTGTGATTTCGTTATATGTGACAACTAAAATTTTTAATGGCGGTGCTAGAATTTAACTAGTTCCAATATATGGAAATTGTAATTATCACCAAATTGTGAAAGTTTTCAATGATTGGTGATAATTCCGCATTTCACAACCCAAGTAATTCCTACAGCTTGCAATAATAAACCGGTGGATTTAAAATTTTGGCATTTTTACGGTCAAATGAGTCTAATAAATGTGTTAGACTTAGAAGAAAAAACGAGTGATTTTAGTGATTAGTCAAATAAACGTGTTAATTAAAGAAGGAGAAGAAAGAGTGATTTTAGGGATTATTAGTTACAGTTATAGGGTCCGTATCTTCTGTGCCAAAAGAAATATGAGCCACCTGTGCCAAGCCAATCAAATCGCGCCACGTATTCCTCTTTATTTTTAATATCAAAACAAGATATAATTTCCTTAATCCACTCTTCTCGGTTTGGAAACAGGATCAAAACTGATTCCGTTAATGAATTTGGGAGAGAGAATATTTTTTTTTTTTTATACTCCATTATCTTATATAAATAGAAAATATAGAAAATATTTGACCGTATATACATACACTGTACATCTACTTTTATATACTTCGTTCATGATGCTAAGAAAAAAAAAACACAAACAGTTGAGTTTTATGGAGCCCGATGATCTGGAGGTACTACTTATATGAATACTAATCATATTGTATATTTCACCCAGTCAAAATATGTATGTTGTTTCTAGATTTCATATACTAATTTATGTTTTGTATTTTGATGATGTAGAAGGCATGTCCTGCGGATACATTTGTAGAAGGAAGTCAAACTAATCGAAGATTGGATTTTGATCAAGGTATAGATTTAAACATTTTTTTAACTGATGAATTTATTGAAGAGCCAGAAAATACTAGAAATGTTGATGAAAGTATTGAAGAGCCAACGAATACTAGAAACGTCGATTTAATGCATTCTAGAATACGAAAAGAAGAAATTCCTGTCGTTGGAATGGAGTTCGAATCGGAAGATGATGCATTCAAATTTTATAATGCATATGCTTTTATGATGGGTTTTAGTGTTAGGAAAAGTAGAACACATTTATTCCAAGATGGCAAATTGAGAGACAGACTTTACGTTTGTTCAGCCCAAGGTACCCGCGAAGAAGATAAACGCGATGATACAGTACAAAATCACCGAGCAGAAACGAGGTTTGGGTGCCTAGCAAAAATGAAAATTAATCGCACACCCGATTGTAAGTATCGTGTTAGTAAATTTTCCTTATCATACACATGTGACTACAACTCCTAGTAAGTCTCATCTTTTAGGTCACATAGAAAGCTAAGTATCGCAAATGCAGCTCAAGCTGATATGGCTGATAGTTCAGGAATTGCTCCTAAAGAGGCTTTTGAGTTTATGAGTAGACAAGCTGGTGGTCGTGAGAATGTTGGGTTTATACCTATTGATCATAAAAATTACTTACGTACTAAGCGAACAAGAAAAAATAAAATCTGGAGAGACAGGTGGTGTATTAGAATATCTACAAAAGATGCAAGTAAATGATCCTAATTTCTATTCTGCTATACAAGTTGATGAAGATGATTTGATAACTAACATTTTCTGGGCTGATGCAAGGATGATGTTAGATTATGATCTATTCGGCGACGTAGTATGTTTTGATACTACTTTCAGGAAAAACAAAGAAGGACGACCCTTTGCCATGTTCGTCGGAGTGAATCATCATAAACAATCAATTATTTTTGGTGCTGCATTATTATATGATGAAACTGCAGAAACTTTTATCTGGTTGTTTGATACTTTTTCCAAAGCTATGTCTGGAAAAAAAGCCAAAAGTATTTTCACTGACCAAGACGCAGCAATGGCTAAAGCATTAGCTTCACAGTGGCCAGAATCATGTCATCGGTTGTGTATTTGGCATATTTATCAAAATGCTGCAAAGCATCTTAGCCACGTGTTTCATAAATTTACCAACTTCGCAACTGATTTCACAAATTGTGTCTATGATTACGAGGATGAAGAAGAATTTACAAATGCTTGGTTTAAGATGCTTGACAAATACAATCTCAACGGAAATGATTGGCTAAGAAGATTATATGATCTAAAGGAAAAATGGGCACTAGTTTATGGGCGAGACACTTTTTGTGCTGAAATAACCACCACTCAACGCAGCGAAAGCTTAAATAGTCTTGTAAAAAGATATGTCAGCTACAAGTATGATCTATTGCGTTTTTTTGAGAATTTTGAAAGACTAGTGGATGATCGTCGTTACGCAGAAAAAAGGATGGATTTTAGAGCGAGCCAAAGTACTCCTACATTATCATTTCCAGTAAAAATTTTGAAGCATGCCGCAAGTATTTATACACCAGCAGTGTTCAAGTTGTTCCAGATACAACTATGTAGAGCTCATGATTGTTCCTTTAGCTGCTTTAACGATGGTGAAAGTGAAACATTAAGTAAATATAAAAGTTATTCCCCATGGGAAAAATACCACCGCACAGTCATTTATGACTCGAAAAATAATAATGTTTCATGCAGCTGCAGGAAATTTGAATTTGCTGGTTACTTGTGCTCACATGCTTTAAAAATCCTTTGTGTAAAGGATATTAAGAGCATTGATACCTCAACGTAGTAACCATGAGCTACCGATGCACCTACCCATGTCTCTGCCTTCGCGTGATTTCTATATGCGAACCATGCCTACATTGACGTCTTTACCTCTCTATAGTAATCCTATGTTACAGACAACTCTACCTTCAAACAATGTGCCGGTAATATACTTTTCACGACTGTTTTCATTTTTGTACGCTTGCTGATTGTGAACTCAATTGTACATCTCATGTTTCGATGATACATGGTCATTTAACTAATTTTAATTATTAATATAATAGCAATGGTATACGGGAGGTAGTGGAGGCTACAATACTACAGGCAATTATCAACAACGTTCCAATGGCATGGTTAACAACTTACAGGTACAATTGATTAATTTGTTTGTCTTCCCTGTTCCCCTCAGACATTTGTTCATTGGACCTTGCTATTGAAAAGAGAACCTTGTTACGTCAAGGAGTTGGGTCATTGAAGCTTGTGCGCATCATAGAAAGCTGTTTTATATAAGTTAATTAGCAAGTTAGTTCAAATTGATATTTGTATATCTAATTATGTGTACATTTTTATAATGATTTGCAGGAACAAGTGCAACTACAAACAAGACAAGGCAACGAGCAGTTGAATAACCTACATCCCCGCAGCTACCAATGAGTGAAGGAGCAGGATATTGATGCAATTACATTCTGTCTTTCAATTGATAAGATAATTTAGAAGTTTTCAAACTGTTATATTTATGCTTTTGAATACAAAAATTTTGATTTTCGGATTATACGTTCCCCTTTATATTTACTGATGTATTGTACATTATCGTTTCCTAGTTCCTACATTAGAGATTGCGGTAGGTAGATCAAGATTTCTAAGTGAAACCGAAAGACTGCCAGTCTGCCACACTAACAAACGCACCCTAAACTCTTATTCTTTTGAAGCAAATGCAGCCTAATAGCAATGAAAACAAATTAATCTGATAAATATAAATAAAAAAGTAATTTATTTGTATTCTCTCTCCCAAATTCATTAACGGAATCAGTTTTGATCCTGTTTCCAAACCAAGAAGAGTGGATTAAGGAAATTATATCTTGTTTTGATATTAAAAATAAAGAGGAATACGTGGCGCGATTTGATTGGCTTGGCACAGGTGGCTCATATTTCTTTTGGCACAGAAGATACGGACCCACAGTTATAACAACCCCAAATGTATGCGTTAAACAAGGAAAAAATGAGTAATTACAGGAATTATTACTTAGACATTTACTAACAGCCGTTATTAAAAAAAAAATTGATAAAGGGTTATTAAGGTAAATCAAAGTCATATTTAACTAATTATGGGTTACCAATATATATAATTCAAATGATGGGCTTTGTATATAAAAAATAATCAAATTGGGCTACAAAAAAAAATCCCCATTTATTTATTTATACAACACAATTGATGAGATTTAGATCCAAGACGAAGAAATGTTTCCAGCCGGGAGGCTTGTGAGAATAACGCGAAGAAATGTTTTTTGGAAAAGATAAAAATGTACAGTACGCTTATACTAAAGATTTTTTTGTGATATAGAAGAAGAGAACAAGAGACATAAAATAGAGGGGAAGAAAGAGAGATTCTCATTAATATGTGTATAGAATACAATGTTTAAGCCTGTATTTATATAGATAGAAGACTTGGTGTTCAAGATATGTAAACCCTAAACTTAGACACGAAGGGCATCTTAGTAAATAAACAATGGTTTATAACACTCCCCCTGATGACCGTTGTGGCTAAGTCATTACAAGCATACCAGGAAAAGTCAAAAGAGAAAAACCTGAAATTGCATAAGCATGTAAAAACTCAGACAGTGTTGGACACGCATATGTTGCCTCATTAAAACCTTGACAAGGAAAACCCAGTGGGACAAAACCTTGACTAAGGAAAAAGAGTACAACGCGTTACGTCCAGTAAAATGTTCCTTGTATGATGGTGCTCCCCCTGATGAATACTTCAATTAAATCTTGGCTTGCAAATGTTTGAGTCGACACTTTCCACTTTCGATAAACGAATTTCTTGAGTGCTGGAGATAATTAAAAATGCTTTCATGAGAAATCTGCCATTGATGAAGTCTTCTTGTGTTAGTCTTCTAATAGTGGTGTTCTCGAGTCTTCATGTTTCTTTCAATAAATTAAGTACTTGAG
This sequence comes from Papaver armeniacum, assembly GCA_023531295.1. Taxonomy (NCBI): domain Eukaryota; kingdom Viridiplantae; phylum Streptophyta; class Magnoliopsida; order Ranunculales; family Papaveraceae; genus Papaver; species Papaver armeniacum. Next base: position 62,482 of record JAJJWW010002521.1, on the reverse strand, counting down.
TCTTGGATTGTTAATTTCTTGGAGATGATTTGCAGAAATAGTTGATGTAGTTTCTTCAACAAAGTGCCAAGATATGAATACCTTATCATACGTGAACAAAAATCGTATTTGTGAGAAGGAAATCCAAATTCTTAGGAGATGATTAAGTTGATTTGGGTTAATCAAATGTGGGCATCCACTAAACAACCAAAATTGATACAACTCCCCCTTGGATGACCATCATGTTGAACTAAATTGCCTCACTAAAACCTTTCCAATAAAACCCAATGGGAAAAAAAATTTGGACGAAGGAAAAAGAGCACAAATATCAACATTTTATACAAAATAAAATAAGTAAATGTCAACAAGATATTGCCTCGTTAAAACCTTGTCAAGAAAACCACGTGGGACAAAACCTGAAACGAAGGAAAAAGAGTACAACTTTTGACGATTTATGGATGCTAACTCAACTATATGAGTATTACAGAAAATGAGCATCAAAATCATAACTCTACCTCAAAGACGAGTTTAAGCTAGCATAATTCGAATTGCAAATTAAGAAAGAAAAATAATAGAATTTATGTTGCCAAAACGTGGATTTTAGTGTTTATAAGGACTGCTCAAGAGACCTATAATGTTGAAATCATCAACTAATTAATCCGGATTCTTGATTTGGTACCAAATTTCTAAAAACACATAAATAGGATTGTTAAACCTGATATAATCGAGTCAGGTGGCTGCCTATAATTTGAATCCTATAAGGATTACAAATTCAATATGTTCTTCGACCACATTTCTTGTGTCAATGCAATATGATTCCTTCAAAGACTACCACGCCAAGTGCATTGTAAAGAGAACAATTAATGAATCAATCCTAGGGTATGAGCAAAAATGAAACCCTTAAATCGTTTTTACAACGAAAAATTTCTCGTATAACGGATTATGACTACACTAGCATGTAATTTATAGGCTTGGCATTTTTAAAGTGTTAAGTTTTGGATCCAAAAATTGCGTTAATTGAGAAATTAATCCAACTTAATTTGGATTGTATGCCAACCAATCACGTATGTCAACATTTCTCTGCAGAGGGGTTCACAACCACCATCATTTATTTCAGTAGCTACTTTAAATGAATATTCGACAATAATTTAGCTTGCTATAAGCCAACACAATTCTCAAGTGTAAATTCAATCAATTACTGGTACCAGTGTCCGCAGACATTATAATCTCCTCATATTCAAGTGAGAAGATATTATAATTGAGAATGTGAATTCGGTACACTCAATTGGAGTACTACCTGTAGCCTCTTATAGAACACTACTTATTTGCTAAATGTGACTGGATTTCCTCTTAAGAGGCAAAAAATTTAATAAAAGAAAAATGAGAAATTTCACGCCAATCATATAATGACAGCCTGCGTCGATTTGATTGTGATGGGAGAGAAATTGATATAACATTTAAGTTAATTACACAAGCTTCTGATAGTGTATAGTCTCCCCCTGATTATGGCGTAAAGTATTATCCGATTAATTCGAGACATATACTTATAATAATTTCTGGATTTTAAGAAAACCACGTTGGACAGTAGATACTGATTTCAAAAGCCATAAAAAAAATGTCCAAAAAAAAAAAAAATTGTAGTTCATCCAAATTAAAGATCAAAACCATGGATTTTATTGGTTACAGGCAAAATATGCAAATAAAATCTCCAATTTCGTGACCTCGAGGGACGAGATAATGGTTTAGATTTAAGTTATTGGACACTTTCTTTATCAAAAAAAAATAAATCAATCAAGATTAATATAGTCACAAGGACTAATGATATTGGCTAACAAGCCGGGTGCGCACCCATTGATCTTGAGTGTCCAATTATATTCTAATTCCAATTGGTACAATCCCAAAATTTGGAGATACTTACCACGAGGAAAATTAAAATTGCAAAAACATCCAACAAGAACGCAACAATTCCTCGTTTTATTGGTATTTGCAACTATCAACACCATAATAACGATATCCAATCTTTGTAGTGTTGATAGACCAATTCCAATTGGTTTATATGTTTCTTTTGGGAAATATAAAGAAATGGTAGTCATTTTTCTATGTAGAAAAATATTTTTTTGGTTGATGAAGATTTCTCTAGAGGAATAGAAATGAAAAACCAAAATTGGCTAAAAAAATTAAAAATACTTAAAATGCCAATTTTACTTCTCATTATAGAGAATTTATGGAGAAAACTAATACGGATTGGTATAAACGATATACCAAAATCGTGCCGACGACTGGAAAGCAAATGATGTTTTCTATGGAAAATCCATTGTGGGGTAATAGAATGGTTTCTGTAAAGAATAGAAACCAAATACGAATCACATGATCATTGTCAAGTGGACAAAGATACCAATATTAACTGGCCGGAGGTTTTTCAACCATGCACATGATTAGTTACCATAAAAGTAATTAGATTGTGGTAACACCAATTTCTGGTAATTACAATTTCATTAAAGGAGTAGAAACTGTACATAGACCATCTTTCAATGGATTTTTTTTTTCTCTCTATTAAAAGATAAGAGAAGAAAGGAAACCAAGTTATTCGAAAACATTGATCACCCTTAGATCCATAAATATAGATCATATATTTTTAGGGTTGCAACCAGATTTTAATTGTACCGAAAATATAACTTCGAGAATTACAACAATTATATTCTCATTATCATGGATGCCGGGATATGTTAAATCCATCTCAGGGGATACACTTTGGTGCTTGCAAAAGGGAAGATAAAAATAAAAACATCATATCCCGATGTGGTTAAATAAATAAAACGATAATATTTTATAATGATTAAATAACAGCATAAGAAACGGAGAGGAAAGAAAGTATTGTTGCACTGACGAGCCATGCCGTGCTCTCACGTATACTGTGTGAGATTGGAGTCGAGTAGTGGTTCAATTAAATCTACATAAGGACAAAAAATAAAAAGGTTAGAAGTCTGATATGAACCGAATCTCATATGAACCAAACGAAACCAATATATATATATTTTTATAATATAATAACAAAGGTTTAAGAAAAAGTTCTCCATATGGTGTTCTCGGATTCTTTTTTGAAAAACTCCGTCATTTGATCGATTTCTACGACTTTGAGATGATCACAACTCAGGGTAGAGCGTGCTGACGACGTCTTGTGATATAGAAGAAGAGAACAAGAGACATAAAATAGAGGGGAAGAAGAAAGAGAGATTCTCATTAATATGTGTATAGAATACAATGTTTAAGCCTCTATATTTATATAGATAGAAGACTTGGTGTCCAAGATATGTAAACCCTAAACTTAGACACGAAGGGCATCTTAGTAAATAAACAATGGCTTATAACAGATTTACTATAGTAGCGATGAACATAAGTGGATGTGAAATCTGACAGGTTAAAAATGCATATTTATCATGTTATTATGCACTTGAGTGCTTCAGAGCGTAAATCAATTAGTGAACAGAAAATTCGTGACTATCACACAAAATGTTTTGATTAATAAACCAATCAATAGTTTCAAAACTCAAATTATATGATAATTATTATAAGTTAAGCTATATTTTCAAGTTAATGTACAATTCCTTTACAATGGCGTGTTGTATGCATGTACAAAGGAGTTGGTCATTATACTTATCTAGAAACTCAGACCACAAAATTAAATTAGAAATAATGAAGCAAAACTAAATTCTAATCAACCTTGATTGATTGGTTCATTAACAAAGAAAATAGTGGTTTATCCAACAAACGCTTGCTTAATTATGGCTACCTAATTACCTACCTTTGAGTAGGGGTGCCAACGAGTCCTATCAGGTCGGGTAGTACATGTAAGGACCCTCAAGCTCGTCAACGCTATTTGACTGGTCTAGAGATGATCAAGAGTTGACTAAGCCGCTAATGACTCAATTAATTAGAGACGAACGTTAATTAATAGAAACTAATCTAACAACGATCTAGATACAAAACTAGTATCACTGGATAGGTCTTGAAAACTTATGCGGAATGGACTACCGAACGTGTCATTCGGATACCGGACGAAGAAGATATATCTTATTAGCGAGAAGGAAAAATAGTCTTTTTGCCATTAAACCGTGTGGATGCCCTTATCATTTATCTGGGTGCCTTTATCATTTACCTTTGGCCTTATCATCACCAAAACGTGTCGAGAGAAACTCATTTTCCCTTCTACGTTCTCTTTCTTCTTCTTCTTCATCTTCTTTCTTTCTTCTTCTGTTCTTCGCCTCTGGCGATTCTGAAAGTTTTGAGAGATAAAATTAAATTATGAGATCGTGAGGGTTGAGCAGAGATCAAGGCATATTTGAGGATGTCGATGTTGAATCGATTATTGTACTCAGAATTCACAGAGAAAGGTAATTCGAAGATTGAATTTAGAGTTTCTGTTTTGATTGATTTCGTTTGTGAAATTGAGTTTGTTTTGGTGTTCTATTTCTTGGGTTTGTTGTTAATTAGAATAAAGATGGTTGTATAAGGTTTAGTTTTAGTTTCTCTAGGAAATCAGTTTCACGGGTTAGGGTTTTAACGAATTGAGGATGAAGATTAGGGTTTCTGATTTGGGTATTTCGGATGAGAATGATGAACTGACAAGTAGTGATTGAAGTTGAGTTATTGATTTAGGGTTTTACAATGAAGAAATAGAAATCAGGGTTTGAGTTTGTAATTGGGAATCAACTTATTAATATTGGCAGGAAGATGAATTGGTGAATTTGGGTTGCTGCTAATGTTTTAGAATTAGGGTTCTGTGACCAGAGGTTGATGATGAAAGTGAAGTTTGTGATGAAATTAGGAAGATGATGAAGATTGAATTGTGGTATTGGCTTGAGGCTGTGAAAGGAATATTTTGATTAAACTTGAATCGGGTGGTCTTGGTTGTGTTAATCAGTGGTGTTGAGAATTGTTTAACCGAGTTGGAGGTAATTAAGTTACAGGGGATGCTGAAGTTACTGAATGATTGCAGTTGAAGGTTAGATGTATGAATTAGGAGATATATGAATTAGTACACCAAGATTGAAATGAATTGGAGTTGCAGAACCGAGAAGTGTTAATAATGCGAAGTTGCTACTGTAACTGTTGGAACTGGTAGACCAAGTAGTGGAGCTGTAAAGGCATTGAGGCATAAGAGATAGTTCTAGAGGTATTTGAATTGAACTGGTGGTGCAGAAATGAGATTGAGTTAAGTATAGAATGAAATTGTGATGTAGTTTAGATTAGAAGTGGATCACATGGAGTTACTGGAGAATGAATATAGAACTGGGTAATGATGAATCTGAAAAATTATTAAACCTGTAAAGAAGAGATTGAGTCATAAACCGGTTTGTGGTTTAGAAACTATAGGTGTTGGTGTTGTTTTAATGAGATATTGCAAGATGTAAAGGATAAAGACCGAGCTATGACTGGATATTTCATGTTAAGGTCAAAGGTGGTGTACTGAATGTTGTGGGCAGTGTGAAATGTGATGATGTTTCTGTTGAGTTTGGTATGGATATGTAAGCAAGATTGCAGTTAGAGTTAGTGTGATGTAGAACTAAGAAATTATTTCCTTTAGATTTGATCTTATGGAGTTTATGTTTTTGGCATTGATTGTTTGAACTTCTGCATCTTGATTTTAAGCCTGTTAGTTATCCCAGTCAGTTTAGATGACTTATCTGAATGTTTTGGTTTGACTGAGTTGAATCTGTTGGACTCGGTTTGGACTCGCCATACTCAATTAATTGATTGAGTTAACTAGTTGACCTGAACTTGACTTGTTTGACTTGACCAGGACCTTGAATTGACTTATGTCGACATTTAATTGACTCTTTGACTGTTAATGACCGCTAGTTTGACCGTTAATTGACTCAGATGGACTGGGCCTTAAGTTAGTGGGCTTGTTTAGTGAACTGGGGCTTAGGCTTAGTTTTCCTATCTTGATGATTTGGACCACTTATGGTCCTAGTTAACCTTTGGTTCCTTCTACAAAGTTGTAGATATTCAGAAGACATATCTATTGGACTATAGAACCAACCTAATTGGATTAGTAAACCTTAAATATGTGAAAGATAGATAATGAAAATGTGTAGAACCATAAATGGGTTTAAAACCATTATGTAGTTCACTTAGCCCTATAACTAGAGAATTGTATGAGATTATGTTATGAGTCTTGTGTAAGCCTTTTGGCTAATCCCTTAGAGTGATTGTGTGATTAACAGTTAATCTTGATTAACAACGATCGATTCAAAGGATGCATCACTGGATTGAGGTTCTCGAGGTAGGCGTGGCTTGTCATCAAACCAGGTGGGAACTCTGTAACCTTCTTGTAAGCATTAAGCTTTCTTTTATCTGCGAGCATGATGAGTCTTTAGTATTTGAGTGCATGATAACGTATACTATGATGTTATATTTCTTGTATCTTGAGTATGACGTATATGTTGTATCTGTATGTACGGTGTTGCCATGATGAGTTGTGTTTGATATGCATTGACAATATTATTTAGTAAGGCGGTAATTCATCCGTTTTAATATTATTATATATATTTTATTTAGTAGGGCGGTAATTCATCCGTTTTAATAGTATTTAGTAGGTAATTCATCCGTTATAATATTATTGCTTATTAATATAATAGGGCGGTAACACATCCGTTTGAATATTACTTAGTTGGGCGGTAATTCATCAGTTATGATATTATATATACTATTTTATTTGAGGGAAATCACTCATGTGCATATTATGCTTGTTGGACTAACTTTCTGGTCTTGATGGTGATATTTTGAATCATGGTTTGTATGGGCACTCTGTGTGGACGATGTTATTATTATTTATTAGGGTTGTTCTCGCGTCATCTTCTCTAATGAGTTTGGCGAGGTTAGGATGACACTTGCCTTATGATGCATGAATCGTTAAATACTTTAGTTTATTATTATATTATAGTTTATTGCTATTCCTTAGAACTGTGAAGAATGTTAGTGATTATTTGAGAGTTACTTGTTTCCATTGAGCATCCTTTTAGGATGATGTGCTCATACGTTCCCACTTCAGTGTTTTTTTCAGTTAAAGAAGAGATGGCGCGCTTGAAGACATTCGTTTCCGTAGTTTATAGATTTAGCAATTGAAGAACGTTATGTATCTTTTAGGTATTTATATATCTTGTTATCTGTTAAACAACACATTAATATATTCATATCATCTGAGAAATTCTCATTTATAAAGTATCAGAGAGTTTGGGTTTATCTTATTTCACTTTATGTAATTTACGATTCTTAAATCGATAATTCAAATTTGATGCTTCAATTAGGTTGTAATCCTACTAGCTAAACATGTTTAAGAGTTGGGGCGTCACAGTACACTACCCGGAACCGGAAGCGTTAATTCTAGTCGGTTCCGGTTCCTAAATTAATGGACTGGAACCGAACCCGATAAAAACCTTAAATACCCGTCGGGCCTAAGTTATTTATCTAGGTCCTCTAAAATCAACTATATTTTCTCATAATTCATTTTTATATTTGTTTTTTAGCTTGAATCTAATAATTTTTCATATAAAATTATTATCATGTGTATGTCAATAATCTAATAAAGATTAAACGTAAGAAAATAAAGGAATAATGAAAAAAAATTAAGCGAAACTGTACGAAATCCTCTCATTTGAAGTAAAATTAACAAGAAAAAAGCAAATATTCGGGTACCGATACTTGCGGGTATCCGACGGGTATGTACCTGTTAGGACCCGAAAGCTTAACGGTTCCTAACGGGTCTACCCGTCGAGTAGTGATTTTACTAATGAGTCCAATTTTGGGACCCGAAACCGGACCCGATATATCCGGGTCCGGTTCGGTTGGGTGTCAGTACCCGTTGGAAGCCCTACGCTTTGAGACATTAAAAGTCAGTCATATGCCAGTAAAAACACATGAATAGCATTTACATTGCTTCCTCAAAGAGTATTCTGCGTAGAAGGTAACGTTAAGCCATGGAAAATTAATTAAGACCCTACCGGAAGAAGTTAACAACGACAACTTGATCATTTTTCTGCAACCGGGACCTCAATATATACCGACAACTTACGAGTCCCATTACTCCGACCATAGACAACGACGACTCATAATCCGCGGACGGACACGTCCGGTGGTGCCATATCCCCCTGCCCCTACCAATAATAAGACTAGCGGGTGCGAAGTTAAATCATCGTCGTGCTTTTCCAAAAATATTAACTTGGAACACTAGTCTAGATGGAAAGTATTCATGATTTCGACTAGCACCTTGTTTGGTTGCAGCTGACTCGGCGTCTGGATCTGAGTCAACCCTTTACTCGGGCCGAGTCAGCAATTGGACCGTTTGTTTTCCATTTTGAGTCAGATCTGACTCGACCTCCGACTCAGACATAACTTCTGACTCAGACCCATTTGAGTTAGGTAGCAAAATACCCCTGACTCATGGGACCAAACCACTGACTCACATATTTTTGAGTCAGATGAGTCAGATCTGACTCAAAACAAACATATCGACTCAGATCCAGATGAGTCAAGTGATTTCGCTCAGATCCATAAGACTCAGATGAGTCATGAGTAAACAAACATGGTGTAGGTCTATGACGCAATATTTGGTTCGTTTTGTTTTGTTACTATTCACTTAATACCAAAATGATGAAAAGTTAGATTGAGACTCATCCTTGACATTTCATTGTTAGGGTTCGTGGTCCGACTTATAGTTAGGAGCTTATGCTTCTTCCCCAAAAAGAAAAAGAAATATACAGAGAGTGACGACCGGTGAGTGTTAGATGTTATTACCACGTTTAATTCTATCAAGAAAATGACTAGTGAGTTTTTATCACCATACATTCTAAAAGTTTGCTTTAGATTGTAGTACCTCTGCCTTTTCAAAGGGCGAATCGGTGAAAACTAGGATTTTCACCAAAATACCAGTAAAATCCAGACTCCTGTATTGTTATACACTCTTTTATATTTATCGACAGGAATCCTAAAATAAAATACTCCCTCCGTCCCAAATTAATTGAATTATTTGTAGTTTTACAATTATTAAGGCAATGAAAAAATAGGAGTATGTTTAAATATTTTTACAATTATATCCTTATGGATAATAACTAGTGAAATTTACAAGGGATTTATCTTTCAAACCACTCCAAGGATGGTGCAAACTTGCACCATTGAACAGCATTTTAAAACACCTACGTAACGAATATAAACATGACTATCAAACTATATATATTTCTTATAGTAACAATAATCAATTAAAAGTGTAATTTTAGAAATATCCCCTTGATTAGTGAGATAGCTCAATTATTTGTGGGACAAAATTTAAAACCAATCAGATCAATTAATTTGGGACGGAGGGAGTAAAAATCAGTGCGACATTTCATAGATGTGGCATAAATTAAGGGTGTTCCTTTATATACCCTCATAAAATACTAATGGTACCCCAATTAGTTAGTTAAGTTAGTTATAATTTTGTTTACATGAAAATCTGGAATTGTTTGAAGTTTTTGATAGGTATACCCCCTCTACAAGTTATATTCCCGTATATGAAACCCTAAAAAAAAAAAAAAAAAAAAAGCTAAAGGAGATTTGCGTGAGATTAAAGATTAAAACTAGCTAGAGTTTGGTTAGGAATCAGGATTGAAACAGTGGCCGATGATGCTAAAGCTATGATAGTGTTGATCGTAATCTAAGGAGTCCGAGTCCTAAAGCTAATCATATTTTCCATCTTCACAGCAATCACAGGTTAATCCACCACTCCACAGCAAGCAATATCCGATCGAAAACAAACCCCAACAAATTAATAATACCATAAGCAAATTCGGAATCCAACCCAAGATAGAATAGTAGTAATATTCAGAGACCCACCAGTAATAGTGTAACAGTACTCTTAAATCATTTAGTGGTCCTAGATTTTTTTTTTTAGCCATGATTCATCATGTTCCATTAGACCCTGATCAACGATTGCCGAGTGATTGTGTTTCATCTTCTGTGATTGATCCATTGCTGTTTGATCTCTACCTATTAAAATTGATCTGATCCTCTTTAGCTTACCTTTTCTTTTTCTTTCTCTTATTTTACAAAATTTTATCTAATTTAATGGGAGTACGATGATCGGATGATTATCTTAAAATCTCAATTTTCGTCTTTATATATACTTACTTGATGTTTTAGGATTAGATGTTGAATTTGTAATTCATTGGTTATAGTGTGATTGGTAATCAGCGTTTATACTGTGTTGTTCGGTGGGGAATCGGGGGTATGAAAACGTAGCATATATGATGGGGTAGGTAGATAATTGTTGGGGGTATATAGATAAAGGGTATCACTAGTGTTTCGGGGTATATAGAAGAACACCCTAAATTAAAAGCTGGGTTTTCACGATCAAGTGGTTAAACTTAAATACATTCCATTTCTTATTCCTTTGTAGTTGGATACTCCTAAACAGTGAAAAATCCTTGTAATGACACCTACAACTCAACATCTTTCTATATTTTAAGAAGAATAGCTAATCGGTGACATAAAACACTGTACCGTAAAAGTTGTATGTTTTGTTCGCCGGAATAATTGACTAATCGTTGTCTTGATAAAATTTCCCACTTAACTTAATTAATTTTTTAAAATGATAATTCTGAAACTTTTCTTTTTATCTTTATGTTGGGTAACATGAACCCACCATCATATATTTTTTTTATACTTTAAATATTAGAAAAAGAAATTACCAAACAAAATTCCGACAAGATTACGTGCGTGCAAAATTTTACAAAAATTATTTTAGATATTTTATTTTAATTTATGCGGCTACCAACTGTGTTCCAAAATTTCCTAACAAATCATGGTAAGGGGATATTTGGAAATGACAATCAAATCTTTAAGTTAAATTCACCAAAAAAAAAAAAAAATGAAAAGGACAAGAATTTATTATAATAGTCGGTGGATCTACTGAGAAGGGCCTTTTGTACTGTAGACAAACACTGTATAGAGACTCATGGTGCTCTTGAGTTTGGAGGTACAAATCAGAATATTGGAATCCAAGGGGAGGGAAATGCGTAATGTTGGTTTTTTGGTGGGTCGGTAGTTTAATGTCTTATCCGCTCACCATTTATTTTTATTTATATTTTTTAGAACACTTTTGGATTCGTATTTCTGTGATAAGTTTGTCATTTTTCTGGACTGGTAAGAAGGAATTTGACAGTGGGTCTAGATTCGATGGTTTTTCCGGCCATTTTTCTGTTTCGCAGTTTTACACCGTGTTTGTATCTGATTAGTAAACTGGATCTGAGCTAACCCATGATTCGTCGCGAGTCAGATGTGAGATTGCTTGTCTTTCATTTTGTGTCAGATCTGACTCGACCTCCGACACAAATCTAACAGGGCTGGCCCTGACATTTTGCTGCACCAAAGAAAACCAAAAAATGTGTTGCCCCTTTCTTTTCAGAACCATACCAGCAATTGATCCAAATAAAAAAGAAGAAAAAAAAAATGCCCAACAAACAAAAACAGCAAGCAAGTTTTTTTCGAACGCGAAATTGGGGGGATATAAAAAGGAGTTTGGGGATATTGATTACTTCTCCCAACCCATCGTGTGTGTTAAGGGTGATTTTTGGGTATGAAAATACTAAAATACCTTTGGTTAATTAAAAAACATTATGAAAGACCATACTACCCTTTCTACTAAAACAATAAAATCAAAAACCAAATTCATATATCCCCATTTCTATTTCGATCAAAGAGACTTGTGTTATTTTGGAAAAAAAAATCATCGTTCTTCATCCGTTCTTCGTCGATTACCGGCACTGATTGATAATGATGATGTATGATTAGAGTTAGGAAGCAAATTAGAGATAAATAGAGGAAATAAGGAATTTAACGCGGTTCGGTAAGTTGTGTCTGCGTCCACGGAGGAATCCTATAGGGAGAGATATTGTATTGATATGAGATTAAAATTGTTTTTGTATGGTTAGAGCAACTGCAGTGGTGCGACCATAACCAAAGAGCAAAGAGCAAAAAAAAAAAAATAAAATTTGGGTTTAGTCCGTGTTGTAACGCAGTGGAGGGAGACTAAAATTTGGTCAGGCGCAACTTTGAGTTACGCCCAACCAGGCGCAATTCCAAATCTCGTCCCATTTCTTTTTTTTTTTTTTTTTTTTTTTTTTATTATTTTTGATAGCGCAACTCAAATTTGCGCCAATTTTTTTTTTTTTTTTTTTTTTTTATTATTGATGGGGCGCAACTCAAAGTTGCGCCCAATTTTTTTTTTTTTTTTTTTTTTTTTTTTATTATTGTTGGGGCGCAACTCAAAGTTGCGCCCCATTGGGCGCAATTCAAAATTGAGCCGCATTTTTTTTTTTTTTTTTTTGTTGGGGCGCAACTTTGAGTTAAGCCCCAATCGAACGTCAAACGCGATTACGCGGACTATAACTAAACCAAAGACCAAATTTGGTTTGGTTTTTAGTTTTAGTCTAGGATTTACTCGATACTCCACTCGATAGTGTCTCATTTCGACCAAATTTTTAGTTTTGGTCGATGACCGTGGATGCTCTTAGCTAACCTAGAATTTCGTATCTTCTTAAGTTTGAGAATACATGCATTAATTTATACTCCCGCGTCCCACTATTAAGTGACTTAGTTCAAGTTTGCACTACTTTCAAGGCAAACAAGGGAAAAGAGTATTTTTTTAAACATATTTACAATTATACCCTTATGGATATTAACTAGTGAAATTTTGAAATGATTTACCACGGATGTTCGCAAACTTCATACCATTGAAAAGCATTTTAAAACACCTACGTAACGAATATAAACATGCCTATCAAATTATGCATATTTCTTATAATAATCGGGAGCCTACTCCCTATTCGGCTACTATAATCCAACTAATTAAACACGCTACTGTGATCAGACTAACTAACTTACTATAATATCACACGACCAACTAAATATTTGGACCATTCTGCAATGACCCGACTAACTAAATATTGGGACCGTTCTGTTATGACCCGACTAACTAAATAAGCTCCCGACTATTATAGACAGGACCAACTGACACATTAATTTTAATGTGGGTACTATACCTTCCTTTAAATTTTCCCCATCGCCGGACCGTAGGCCCCGGCTATCAGGCTACTATGGTCCAACTAATTAAACACGCTATTGTGAGCCACTAACTAGCACACTATAATATGACACTGCCAACTAAATATTAGGAGCGTTCTGGTATGACCCGACTAACTAAATAAGCTCCCGACTATTATAGACAGGACCAATATCTTCTTGGTAGATAAGATCTTTGGTTATGTGCCGAATAATTTTAGAAATATCTCTTTGTTTATTGATATAAGTCACTTAATAGTGGGATGGAGGGAGTATAATTTATGTATACCCTAATTTTGATATAAACTTCATGTGCAAGTAACTTGGGCAACATGACTCCCGAAAACTTAAGGAACTTCCTTTTACGGGTTAGACGGGCTTGATTAGCGGACTCTCGTCTATTTATGGACGGTACAAACAACAACCATCACGACGATAGCAAAGTAGTTTGACATTCACCTCACTAATCGGAGATCTTGCATTTAATACTTTTTTTATGGCCACTCTTACAATAAATTTCTTACACATGTAGGTATAAATGAAAATGTCTATGGTCTTGGCTTGCACAGGTGATTAGTCAGTGACGGCGGGTATCCGTGGGTACGGTGAATTATGCTCTTCTTCTCAATTCTTACGACTATTTAGCTCCCTTTTAGAACGTGGGACCACCACACGTGTGTCAAAGATCTAACACAAGATTTTACGGTAATGGATCTAATAATGATGTTTTGCGGCTAAAAAAAAGAGTAGTTTGTCCTTTTGAATCTTGTATTGACCATTGATTCTACATTGACCAAATCGTGTGGTGTAATATCAGCCACCACCGCATTGCCGACGGAATGAACAGAACAGACAAAATCATTTCGTTTTGGAGAAATATGGACCATCGGAGTACTTATGATGAGATGAATCAGCGTCTGACTTAACCTTTTTGTGATTTGATGATGATATTAGCAGTATGGGGTACTACTCAGATTTTTGTCTGAATGGGTCCCTTCCATTATTTACTACTGAGGACACATGTACGGTTGGGTTATTTATCAGCTGTACGAATCATTAAGGACCTCAGGCAACTCCAGCCATGGTGCGACTAAACCCAAAGATCAAAGACAAAAAAAAGACCAAATTTTAGTTTGGTCCATCGTGTGACGCAATGGGTGGAAGACTAAATTTGGTGGAGCGTGGATTATACGTTATCGGGTGTGGGGGCGTAAGATACGTTACTTTGAGTGGTGGGGCGTGGATTATACGTTCGCACAGGTGGGGAGATTTCGAAAAGAAAAATAAAAAAAAAAAAAAAAAAAAAAACAATGGGCGGAGGTATAAACCTCGCCCCATCGAAAGAATTTGAAAAGTTTAGTGGGGGCGGAGGTATAAACCTCGCCCCACACAAAATTTTTTTTTTTAAAAAAAAAAAAAAAATGGCGCGAGGCTATTTGTTCGCCTGGTGTGCGAGCGTACACTATACGTTACTCGTTGTGGGGCGTACACTATACGTTCGCCGGCAGTGGGCGACACTATACGTTCGCTCGACTATAATTTGGGTTTAGTCTTTGGTCCCGACCAAATATAATCGCTATCTTGTTCATTTAGTCGGGTTTTGGTCGATGGTACGTCCCGCTACGCCCGGTTCAAAGACCAAATAAATGGGTTTAGTCGCCCACCGCAGTTGCTCTCGACCATCACCAATTTTTTTCTTTAACCTTTACGTTGATCTTCATTGTTTTACTATCATGTGCGGATTAATCGTAAACGGTAACCAGTAAGTTGCTTGCAATTTAACGCAGATAATCAGATAACCTACGCAATGGTGGATCTCCCAATACTAAAGAGCTTTACGTAGGGAAATTATTTTTTCTTGAAAAAACCAAAATCAACACAGATTTTGATATCAAAAAATTGGTGGGACCACTTTCATCAAATATTTTTTCTACAATCCCAATACTAAAGAGCTTTACGTAAGTCCGCAAGATTATTTTTTTGTAGTGAAGTCTATTATAACTCCATTAGCTATAGTAAAGCTACTAATGAGGCCTGGAGCATGTATCACTCCTAGCATTAAAATTTTCATCTATAAAATAGCTCTATACTTCCATGTAGTAAATGAGCAGCCTACCAGAAATTAACTGAACTGTGTAATAAAGGTAAAGGATGTCATCTTTTCCTCTAATGTAATTATGTAACTCAAGTATGGATGTTTTTACCAATTCTGTCAAAATCCTCTTTCCTCTCTCGCCCAAAATACATAGATAAAAAACTGTTTCTCATCGCCGCCTAGGGTTTGCTCTGATTTGCTCCATGGAGCGAATCAGAGCAAATCATATCCTTCCATCTTCGCTACTAGTTCTCCAAATCCTCTCACAGTGTTATCCTATAATATAATTATATTTAGATCATGTTTTCTCTCGGATTTATTTTCTAGATCTAGAAATTTCTGGTTCGTTTTTTTAGTCTCTTGCTTCTTGGGTGTTGTGTTTTTAAAGGATGCATGGATGAATTGTTATCTTCTGCAGCGAAGAAATCAACGGATATCGTCATCTTCAGTGCTTATTTTTGAGCAAGGCGAAGAGATATCAGATTTAATTTCAGCATCATCCAAATCTAAGCTTCACAGTTTAGGGATTTTCTCTGATGGTGGTGATGATCGAAGTTTATTTGGTAATGTTTTAGGATTATGTGATTTGATGTTAATAGGAATTGGTCTTTCAATCTAGTTTCTATTAGATCCCGTCTATATTCGGCTGTTTGAATTTTCTGTTTTTGTTATTTATTTTCTCATGTGGATCTAGTAATTGCCTCTATAATGGTATTCTTATGTTCGGGTCGCAATTGCTTCAAGTATGGTGCTTATCTTTCCCGGCTACTCCTGATGCTGCGACGAATTTTTGGCGAGCTCTCTGCTTATCGGTGAAGGATATAAAAGAACATCAGGTTACTAGCTTTGATTCTAACACCCCTCCCTTAAAGGGTTATGGGTGTGACGGACCGGAAAATTACGCCTTTGGCGCGTTGCCCCGCAGGCCGCAATCTCCCCGGTGCGCCATGATGAAGCTACGATCCGGGCCTCAAAGCTAGGCAAATGCACGCCCATTTGCCCTTGCAAGCATGCTCGTGAAGCATGACGCAGCTAACTTAGCTTCCACACTGTTCCAACTTACCCTTGTCCGCAAAAGGGTTTAAGGCCATAAGGCCAATGCCAATGCATTTTTCATGCCTCTCTTTGCCTTTACGTGAGGAATTCATCACCGAATTCCTAGCTAGCCGAGCATCCGTCATTGTCCCGGGTATAAGCCTTGGACTTTGGCGTAGGTCAGCCTACCAAGCCCCTGCCATTTCCCACGTTACCTCGCTACCAACTCTTTAATGCTTGATAGGAAGTATGAGCATCCACTTACCGGCATGCAACTAAGCCCCTCATCAAGTCCGGCCACAATCATCTCTTGCGTCGAAGCTTCCAAGGCTTAGATGATATGAGGGGCCAATGTCTTTGGACCGGCAATCTTTGCAACTCATTGCGGCGCCCTACGTACCCTTCCCTACTCTAAAGGGATCAAGCACGGGCTCGTAGTTCATCCTCGAAGGGACGAAACTTAAACCAAATCGTTTGCAAGGTTGTGGCCTAGCAAAAACGGTAATGGCATGTCCGTATAGGCCATTCCGCCAAGATGCATAATGATTATGCATTATCGGGTCCGCTACTGTGGCATAAGCGATGCCAACGCATCAAATACCCTCTTTGAAAGGCTACGCAACTATAAATGAGCCTTAGGCATCATTTATACCCTTAAACTATTTATGAAGCTTACTTGGTACATAGTCCAGCATATGCACCTTCAACCAACTACCTCCCTCCTATATGTCTTAATGGAATTTCTACAAGTATGAAAGGGAGCATATTGACATGCTTCACTATTCATGGCCGTTGCCATGAATTTACGAAGGGCCGTGCAATGATTGCCGAGTCTCCGTTCTATTGCACAATGATTGTGCACCACTCGTTCCGTCTGCTGCACAATGATTGTGCACCAATTGTTCTGTCTGTTGCACAATGATTACACACAACGATTGCGTACAATGATTGCGTACAATGATTGCGTACAATGATTGCACAAATGATTTCGGCTTGTAAGATCGAGCCCACCTACCCAAGTCGGCCTAATGCATCATGATGATGCAACATTGGCCCTCTTGGCCAAATACCAAACATAATGCGCCATTTTTGGCGCGGTATTCAACCTTAAGCCAATCCACCTTTTTTATTTCTGGAAGCTTTGGATGAAGCTTCATCACAAGCAAATGGCGCATCTTTTAGCATGCGCCATGCTAAAAACACTTGGGGTGTTACATTATCACACCCTTCAAAATTTCGTCCCCGAAATTCAAAACCAAAACTATTGTGGACAATCTCTTCGAGTTGGATTCCATGAGCAAAGTCCCATACCGGATGCTCGGAAATCACGGGTTTCTTCAAGTTGTCATGAACAACAATTTAGACCTTATCGAGCACATGTCCCATACCACACGCCCGGGGATCCAAAAGTGCCCACAACTAAACCAAGAATCGCAATTGGCCGGTGCCAAGAGGATATCTCGACAAGGTATCTGAATGCGCATCCCATACTACGCACACGAAAGTCCCTAAGGTTCACAAGTTGAAAGGTGTCATCAAAATGACAAAATTTTAGCACCGTCTTTGTGTGGATCGGTATCCGATTGCCCACCGTCCCGACGGTCATCCCGTTGCCACTCGTAAGGGGATGCTAGCCAGGCGACAACGCACACCTCGGCGGTGCCAACGTGTGGGGATGATCGGTCCCATTGTCTACCCACCGTCCCAGACGGTCTTCCTGGATATCCACTCGTAAGTGGGGTGCCACTTAGGCCGGGCAATCTCACAAACACTTGAACAAGCTCAACTCGATTCGCATAGTAATGGCAAAGCGATTACAAACTCTTCCATGCAAAAGTTGGCCTACTCTCCAACTTTATGTTTCCATCAAGGAAAACACTCGCCAATGAGTCCACTCCGCACAAGTCCCTAGAGTTTTCTCGGAACTTGCTCGATACCATCTGTGACGGACCGGAAAATTACGCCTTTGGCGCGTTGCCCAGCGACCGCAATCTCCCGTGCGCCATGATGAAGCTACGATCCGGGCCTCAAAGCTAGGCAAATGCACGCCCATTTGCCCTTGCAAACATGCTCGTGAAGCATGACGCAGCTAACTTAGCTTCCACACGTTCCAACTTACCCTTGTCCCATAAAAGGGTTTAAGGCCATAAGGCCAATGCCAATGCATTTTTCATGCGTCTGCGGCTTTGCCTTTACGTGGGAATTCATCATCAATTCCCTAATGAACAGCATCCGTCATTGTCGGTATAAGCCTTGGACTTTGGCGTAGGCCGCACCACCAAGCCCTTGCCATTTCCCACGTTACCTAAACACCAACTCTTTAATGCTTGATAGGAAGTATGAGCATCCACTTCTCGGCATGCAACTAAGCCTCATCAAGTCGGCCACAATCATCTCTTGCGTCGAGCTACAGAGCTTAGATGATATGAGGGGCCAATGTCTTTGGGCCAATGTCAATCTTTGCAACTCATTGCGGCTGCCTACGTACCCTTCCCTACTCTAAAGGGATCAAGCAATGGACCGTAGTTCATCCTCGAAGGAATGAAACTTAAACCAAATCGTTTGCAAGGTTGTGGCCTAGCAAAAGCGGTAATGGCCTGGTCCGTATAGGCCATTCCGCCAAGATGCATAATGATTATGCATTATCGGGTCCGTATGTTGTGGCATAGCGATGCCAACGCATCAAATACCCTCTTTGAAAGGCTACGCAACTATAAATGAGCCTTAGGCATCATTTATACCCTTCCTCATTAGCTATGAAGCTTACTTGGTACATAGTCCGCATATGCACCTTGACCAACTACCCCTCCCTATATATGTCTTAATGGAATTTCTACAAGTATGAAAAGGGAGCATATTGACATGCTTCACTATTCATGGCGTTACCATGAATTTACGAAGGACCTAATGATTGTTTGAGTCTCAGGTTCTAGCACAATGATTGTGCACCACTGGTCTGGTCTGTTTGCACAATGATTGTGCACCAATTGTTCCGTACATTGCACAATGATTACACACAACGATTACGTACAATGATTGCGTGCAATGATTGCGTACAATGATTGCGTGCAAACGATTGCACAATGATTTCGCCAGTAAGATCGAGCCCACCTACCCAATCGGCCTAATGCATCATGATGATGCAACATTGGCCCTTGGCCAAATGCCAAACATAATGCGCCATTTTTGGCGCGGTATTAACCTTAAGCCAATCCACCTTTTTCACTTATCTGGAAGCTTTGGATGAAGCTTCATCACAAGCAAATGGCGCATCTTTTAGCATGCGCCATGCTAAAAACTTTCTGGGTGTTACAATGGGCTTCATAAAAAATTTAAATCTTGTTCCAGCATTGTAGACCTAATGTTTTATGTTTTATTTCTTGTAATTCTTAGTTGTGTCTTTTGTAATGTTAGTTTGAGTCTTTATCTATCTTTAGTCTTAGATTTACTTGTTTTAGGTTTAGAAATGAAAACATCAAGATCATCATCAAGTTATTGTATTACAACATATCCAATGCCGAGTCAACCGACAGATTCATTCCATTACAGACACCTAAAGACCGATTCAGATTACTAATGCTACTTCAGACACTTTGCTTACGATTTGAGACACTTTCGTTACTTCTTGATTCCTGTTACTACTAGTTGGGTCACTGGTACCTTGATTGCATTAGGCAATCTAAATTTTCAAAAACTCTGGTTTATGTTATATACACATGTTCCGATGAACATTGGGTTGGATTTGATCCAGTTAAAGCCTTGTGATGTGACTCAATAATGTTGTAGTAATAGGTAGGGGTTGTCGTTCACTCGGACTTGATGAAATTGATCTTAGGATTTAATAAACTAAAATAAAAGAAAAATATATACAAATATTGTCACAAGATGGAGAGAGTTCTTTGGGATTGATTCCACCGAATTCATAACAAAAGGTTCAAATATTAATTCTTTTAACAATTATAGCTCAACAAATAAAAACATGGACTCTTATTTTTGCCAAGGTTGATTCTCAAAATATTAGTTATAAATCGTAAGCATGGGACATCAAACATCTAAGCAAGCATGACCCATCTTATAAAATAATAACTAATTTAATCAAATCATAACTCAATTTTAATTAGTGCAAAAGTCATAAAAAGAATTAATTAAAATTACCCATATATAAAATTCGGCTTCCTCCCGTCGTCCCATTGATGGGTTCTAGCTCCGCATATTGGAAACACACTCAAAATTCATTCTTATTGTTCAAAGGATGATCACAATAATGAAATGGGAAAAAACAATTAAAGCTGGGTTTGTAACAATTATATTAAACTAATGATTCTCCCCAAACTCTCCATCCCCCTTCTATGCAACACAGGCACCATATATATACTCGAAGGAACAAGAATAATGTCTCATAATTACCCAAAATCTCCCATAACTCGACATCAAAGAAAATTATTCTCGGGAATATTTTCTTCCCATTCTTTTCTTCTTCATGCGTTTGTTGCAGTCAACCTCCATCCAAACACTCTTCCACACATCAGGCATGCGCCAAACACGCTCGAGGCCACAAGAACTCTTCCCAAAATAACTCGGAAATTAAAACAAAAAATCCGAGAATATATTTCATCCCTTGTTTGATGATTTCTTCCATTATTTACGTGCATGAATCAAGTACCTTTCCTGTTTTAGTGTAACAGCATCATTCCAAGTCAAATCCGAGAGAAACTCGGCAAATATTATGTCTAATTATGCACTGAAAATTTCCGCAGCTTCCAAGTCCATTTCCCGCCTTTTTTTTTCATTTTCAAACGAAGAAGGTGGTTGCCCCTTAACCGAACCGGGGGTGTGAATAGCAGTGCCCAAGCGAGGTGCCCCTTATCCAAAGTGGGAGTCCGAATAACAAATGTCCTCAGGGGTGCTTTTACCAACTTTTCGAGCCGAATTCTCTTAAAATGTTTATTTCAAAAAATACCTACAAACACACAAAACACCATAATAAGGACAAAAAGGGGTACTAACGAGACGAAACATTGGGGACAAATTAGACACATAAATGCGTCTATCAAATACCCCAAACTTATTGTTTGCTAGTCCTCGGGCAAATTTATTCTAGAAAATAAAAATCATTTGAACCCCTAGGTGGCCCTAGTGGCGGAGTGTTGTCTCCTGAGGGTTTACAGGTGTACCCACAAAACCTTTACTCAGGACCCTAGCTATCTACACGGAACCTTGGAAGGCACTAAAGAATCTCCTTGGTTGGCATACTTATTGACTACGGGAGGAAGTATCTGATGCGAAATTCCAATTCTTGTACACGAGTTTGCACTCAAGCATACTAAAATTCATATATAAGTTCTGAGATCTCTACTCGGATAGTCGCACTATGGACATCAATACCCAAGTCAAAACTAATCACATGGATAGATCAAGAAGATGGGTATAGAGAAAAACATAGATGGTTTTGATGTTTACTAAGTGAACGGTGTTTCCCATATCTCTCCGAAGGCCTCAGCCAAAATGAACCTATCTAATGGACTTGAGATACTAGTCGACTAATATGAACACACCGGCATATACAAGGGAACCAATGGTCGATAATCCTAACTCTAGGTCAACACAAATGGCATATACAAGGGTTCCGTGGTCGACTTTATTGAATTTATTAGGTTGGTCGATAGTGCGGTCTCAATTTCTTTTTTTTTACTTTTTTTTTCTTTTTTTTTTTTTCACTTTTTTTTTTTTTTTCACTTTTTTTTTTTTTTTTTTTTTTTTTTTTTTTTTTTTTTTGGTATCTCAATCCTCTAATTCACCCTAGCATCGGTAACAACTTGATTCGTGGGCCCCACCTAATCACTTAGAGAAACATAGTTTACAAAGAACAAAACAAAACAAAAACGGAAGTGAAAAGGACTCAACGAGATATGGTGAAACTATCATGTTATTTCTAACACCTGAGCTCTGTGCTTTTATGAATAGACTCTTTAGATGTTGCCATCTAATCAGATTGGTTCCTCAACTCCTACAACCAAAATGTTTCCATCCACTTAGATTGGTTAGTGCTGACCTTAATAAACATAAATTTCTAGGCTCACGGGTTTATTTATTGCAAGCGACAAAAGTTTCTCCGGTTCCCATACCCCAAACTTAAATCTAACATTGTCCTCAATGTTCTAAAGATGAAATTAAAAGCATGAACAATGATAAACTGTCACCACTTGAAGAGAAAGGAAAGATATTACCGTGTTGCAAGAGCATGGGTTACCTCCCAAGAAGTGCTAAGTTTAAAGTCTTCAGCCAGACATTGGAAAGGATTAGTCACCTCGAAGAATCATATAGCAACGGTCGGAATAAGCTGCAAGGGTCATCGGATCAAAAAGTGCTAACCACAAGAAGAGGAAATCGCACGAGACCGAGGAAGATATCCAACACACCCTTATATATTGTTTTGTTTAAGACAACTACATCTAGTTGTGGGCTCTATAAAAGGGTCTAGATAACATATTTTCATGGGTTGCGTTTCCTTATGAGTTAGATCCGAATGTTCGGGTTCTAGAAGTCTGGAAAAACTCAAATAAAAACTTAGAAGCACATAATAATAACTTTGAATAACTCGGGGATCCTCTAAGTCAATCGGACTTGACTCACACGATTGACCACGGTAGTGGTCATTCTTAATCAAATGTGTCGACCCTAATCTCCTAAAGTAATTAGGTTTAGCCTCAAAACTTAATAATTGACACATCTGAAACTTATATGTTCCCACATTGGTTGAAAAATATTTGGTGGGAAAACAAAATCAATCGTGGTATCATAGCACAGGTTAACCACATCAACCGGAGGATGGGTTTCTAACAACTGAACTTCTTTATGGACACAACTAGGCTCAGGAAAAAGTGTATGAAGATAATCTTTTAAAATGGTTGAGGCACATATGTCAAGTCCCAAGTGAGGGACCTTTCTAAGATTTAAGGCACATGGAGAATGATAATCACCCCAAACTTAGAGTTTTCGGTGTCTCTAGAAAGACTAGTCACAACTTCCTAATTTCAAGGTCATCTGATTCCTGAAAATGGTCAATTGATTCTTCTAAGTCGGGTTCATCCTTACTCATCTCTACGAGTTCATCTTCTTTGTCTAAGACTAATGTTTCTAAATCGCTAGACTCGAAAACAATATTCTCAGAAGAAACTCATTCCTCAAAACTATCATCGGTTCGTAATCATAAGGGAATACTACATCGTCTAAAACGGTGGTATCTCTAGTCAAATCCTCATCCTTTTGAATAGGTGAATAATTATTAAAATTATTTGGATTTGAACTAGAAATATTATCATCATTAAGCTCAATTGGAATAACAAATTCCACGATCACTATGCCTACATCGATTTCAAATTCTTCATCAACACTATCCTCATCATAATCATCATTATAATAATATGAAAATGGTTGAACCTCATCTAGACAAGTAGTGTTACCAATTTTATCCTCGTCATCTTGATTATGTAAATAACTATCCTCACTTTCGGGGTACCATTGGAAACACTAAGATTATCTCGGCGGTTCCGTTTCAGGGTCAAAAGCTTTGATCGACTCATATGACTTCATTATGGTATTGTGACTCGACTCACATGACTTCCTTATTGTATCGTGACTCGACTCACATGACTTCCTTATTGAATCTAGGAAAGAAATTTCACTCGTTGCATTGCTTTCGTCCATAACTAAGTTATTCATTTCTGCTAACTTACGTGTCGACTCAGCTAATTACGTGTTGACTCTAGTTGAGATAAATTGTGCTCGTATGACCGGTATTCATGTGAATAGTAATTGGGCTCACCATGGTATGAGCCATAATCTTCAAAAGGTTGACGTTCCCAACCACTATTCACATTCTAGTCATAAAAAGAATGATGTCCATATTGTTCGGTTGGATATTCATATTCATTGTGATGGCTATTATAATACCAGTTTGACATCCTAGCGCAAGGAATTCTACACAAACACAAACAAGGCTGACTCTACCACAACAAACCTACTGATTTCTAGCAAACAAAAAGTATGATGGCTCCACTTAGATTGTTTCTAGACCCGATTCTAAACCTTCGAAAGGGAATTCGTTACAATTTAAGCAAACCCCTCTGGAATCAATCAGGAGTTTAAGTAAAGGCGAATAGAGGAGAGGGAAGCTGCGTGGAGCTTTGATACCCAAGGCCTCACCGCATTACAAGGCGGCGCCAGTCACGCATTCAACTTACGAAACCATCATGAACTTGAAGTATGCTTAAGAGTAACCAATATTTTTGAATGACTTTCCTATTAAGCTCGTTACCTATCGGTCTCGTTCTAGTCAAAATTTTAGGCTTAAGTTCGTGTTTGGTTTTCGTTTTCCTAAGGCGGGCAAGAAGAGAACGGTGATGAAATCCGAACTCTTATCTTGTATGGCCAGTCCTTGCCCTTTACTAGGAAATTAAAGCGACCAGTTCGACTCCTCGACATATATTCACACGGAAATCATCCGATAAACCCATTTGGGGATTCGCGGGTGTTTAGAATTCTTACCTCCCAGTTCCAGGGACGGGATGAACTGTTGAAGTCGACTCGGGCCACGACTCCTATGTCGTGTACGAACCCGAGGCGGGTGAGTGATATCGTAATCACCGTCCTTCCTGTGCGGTTTATATTTAAATTACCCTTCCTTAGGGTTTAAAATTAATAATGTCCAAAAGTCCAAAAAATAAAGTCCAAAAATTAAAAAGTCCAAAAATAAAAATACAAATTACAAAAATAATTACCTAATTACAGTTTCTAAAAAAAAATAAAATAATAATTAATTACACAAAAAAAAAAAATTCTTCTTCACTCCGTTCGGATCTCTCTTTTCTTTCCTATTTTGGCCTTGCTTTTCTTTTCAGCACTTTCTCTTTTTCTTTCGCTCCACTCCAAATCTGAAAGAAAAACAAAAATACCAAAACGCGTAAAAAAGAACAAAAATAATAATAATAAAAAATTAATAACAAAACCTAAAAAACAAATCTATACACAAGTCCGCGTCGGCGGCGCCAAAAATTGATGTGACTCAATAATGTTGTAGTAATAGGTAGGGGTTGTCGTTCACTCGGACTTGATGAAATTGATCTTAGGATTTAATAAACTAAAATAAAAGAAAATATATACAAATATTGTCACAAGATGGAGAGAGTTCTTGGGATTCGGGGATTCCACCAATTCATAACAAAAGGTTCAAATATTAATTCTTTTAACAATTATAGCTCAACAAATAAAAACATGGACTCTTATTTTTGCCAAGGTTGATTCTCAAAATATTAGTTATAAATCGTAAGCATGGGACATCAAACATCTAAGCAAGCATGACCCATCTTATAAAATAATAACTAATTTAATCAAATCATAACTCAATTTTAATTAGTGCAAAAGTCATAAAAAGAATTAATTAAAATTACCCATGTATAAAATTCGGCTTCCTCCGTCGTCCCAGTGATGGGTTGTAGCTCCGCATATTGGAAACACACTCAAAATTCATTCTTATTGCTCAAAGGATGATCACAATAATGAAATGGGAGAAAAACAATTAAAATTGGGTTTGTAACAATTATATTAAACTAATGATTCTCCCCAAACTCCCCCTTCTATGCAACACCAGCACCATATATATACTCGCAGGAACAAGAATAATGTCTCATAATTACCCAAAATCTCCCATAACTCGACATCAAAGAAAATTATTCTCGGGAATATTTTCTTCCCATTCTTTTCTTCCTCATGCGTTTGTTGCGGTCAACCTCCATCCAAACACTCTTCCACACATCCCAAAGATGCGCCAAACACGCTCGGGCCACAAGAACTCTTCCCAAAATAACTCGGAAATTAAAACAAAATCAGAGAATATATTTCATCCTCGTTTGATGATTTCTTCCATTATTTACGTGCATGAATCAAGTACCTTTCCCCTTTTAGTGTAACAACATCATTCCAAGTCAAATCAAGAGAAACTCCTAAGAAAATATTATGTCTAATTATGCACTGAAAATTTCCGCAGCTTCCAAGTCCATTTCCCGCCTTTTTTTTTCATTTTCAAACGAAGAAGGTGGTTGCCCCTAAACCGAACCAGGGGTGTGAAGAGCAGGTGCTCAACTGAGGTGCCCCTTATCCAAAGTGGGAGTCCGAATAACAAATGTCCTCCGGGGGTACTTTTACCAACTTTTCGAGCCGAATTCTCTTAAAATGTTTATTTCCAAAAAATACCTACAAACACACAAAACACCATAATAAGGACAAAAAGGGGTACTAACAGTACGAAACATTGGGGACAAATTAGACACATAAATGCGTCTATCACCTTGCGCTTTGACACATGTTGATTTTGATTTCAAAATCAGTTTGGCCCTAGATGTTTGGTTCCCTCCTTTGCGAGAGAGAAGGTCTTCTGAAATGGTTTTTAGACCTGTAAGGATAGATTTGATAGGAAAGAATTGGTGGAGATACTACAAATTGTATGACTGTTGTATGATCTTGAAAAATCTCTGTAAGGTATCCGATTTCCTAAATCGGTTTTCCCATTATATGTATTGATGTTATCTCTTTTCCGGAAAAAAAAAAGTATGGATGCTTTTAATTACTAATGGAGCTACAGATTTCCATGGATGACTCTCATGTGTTTTAGTAACGCTTAGTCCTATGGTCTTCAAATCTAACATCTAGATTGGAAGTCCACGCCAGCTAGAATACTCACCTACGGTCATTCCAATCTAGCTTCTAGATAGGCCGAACCATTTTACGTAGTCACGCCGAATGGAACAACGCAGCCATCTCAGCTGTCGAATCAAAAAATAAAACAATCTCGCTGAACCATTCCGCGAAAAGTAGAATTTTGGTTGTGTTGAATGAAACAGTGTAACTATCTCGCTACTAGTTGGCATTCGAGATGAGAGGTAGTGTTGAAGAATATACAACACTTTGAGAAGAATTTACAACGCTCTTTGTCTAATCTAGAAGCCAAATCTAGCCCATAATACTTAGCCTAATAATGTTCGGGATAGCTATATATGTCATGGAATGGAAGAAGTAAAAAAAGAGTTCGGAAACCAAATTTTACAATTAGTGAGCAAAAAAATATTCTTTTTAGAGTAAAAAAATCTTTGTTTCTGCTTTCCCAAAACTTCTTTTACTTCTTGTGCAAAAACATGCAAAACGGGAGATAATTAGTGCATATAACTCGTGGATAATGTTAATAGATACGAGATCATCATCATTATTATCATCACCATCGCACAGTGTACTATTCCGACCCAAGATGATAATAAGGCTTAATTCTATGGGCTAGATATCTAGCTGTTAGATTAGCCATCCACGTCAGCCTGGGCAACCTCTTTAGTCCGATGGTATTGCTAATATAGCAGCGAAATGCTGAATAGAACAGCGCTAAACGTCGAATGGTTCGGCGTTACATAATTTTATTTTTTAAAACTAATCATTATCTCTCTCTCCACCTTTTTCCTATCTCTCTCTCCAACTTTTTCCTATCTCTCTCCCTTTTTTCCTCCCTCCATCACGTTCTCCCTCTTTTTTCGCTCTCTTTCTCCCTCTTTTGTCTTCTCTCTCCATCACATTCTCTCTCAAAAATTAGTAAAAAATATACTATATGTCACTTTTTGAGCGCCGAACGGTTCAGCGTTTCAATCTCTCGTTGATCAGTTGGACCGCATGCACTTGCTAGGTGAGAGAACTATCAACTATCACTGTTAATTTTTCTCCAACACTTTTTTCTTGATTTGCAACACTTTTTGGCCAATCTAGCACGGTTAGCCTAAGAACCAATATTATGATGGTTCATTATAATTAGTAGATATCATTACATTGGGTTTGAATAAATAAAAAGTGATATTCTCACATCCCAACCGTCAAAATAGGAAAATGAAATGATGTTGGAGGCATGTTTCTTGCCTCTAAACTAAAAAAAGTGGTTTACTAGAATCCTAAAATGTTTAAAACATCAATTTGAATTGAAACTAAAGTCGAACTACTAAAACAAAAACAAACTTTCAAATATATTATCTTCCTCTGGTGGACTTAATTAGTATAATAATAAAATACTACACACGTTTCCATCTGTCTCATCTCTCTTCTCTTTAGTCTTTTATTGTTTCTTTCCTTTCCATTCTAGACCCAACGACCAACCAAACACTAACAATAAAGAAAAAGTATTTCCATTAACTAAAGCCAAACAGATTTTCGAGAGATTTTGTTTACATCACGTCGTTCACGCATGTTAATTTTAACTGTATCATCAACAAAATAAACTGCTGACATTTCTAATCAAACAACATCAATTGTTTTCCCAAATTATAGTAAAATCGTTAGATATTGATATTAAAGATTTGAACTCAAAATTCGTTAACATCTTTCTACGGTCATAATGTATTCTAATTTTCTTTTATGAAAATATAATTTATTGGCCTTAATGTTTATACCATATTTAGTTGTACGCTCATAGTAAAAAATAGTACACATAAATGATATGTACCAAGTCCAAGTCTAGATTTGGCAAAGGATTTGCCAAAAGAGTTGCAAGTTACACAAAGCGTTGCATATTCTTTAACACTACTTCTCTTTCCGTGGATATTTCTCGCATTCCAACTAGTAGCGAGATAGTTTTAGTTGAATGATTCAACAAGAGAAAATTGACTTTATTTGTAGATTGATTTATTTTTTGATCCGAGATGGTTGAGATGGTTGCATTGTTCTATTCAGCGCAACCTATTTCTATTTTTTGCTGTTCCAGCACGTCTAGATATTATATTGGAATGACCATAAGACTTACTCCTCTCGGGCCGGAGTTTTTATCTCGGTCCCAATTTCTACTTTTGGTTTGCATATGTACCATTTTTTATCCCCCCATTTTTATCATAGAGAGTCTTGAATCCTTTATTATACACTTTAAAAACTACGCTCTGTTTATAGACATATTTTTCCCTTAAACTATCAAATATACCCTTTATTTTTATAATCATAAAATCATTTTTAATATCCAAATCTTAAATAATATCAAAATCCTAAACACTATTTATGTTTATAGACGATCTTTAGTTAAACCTTTTAAGAAAGCGGTAAAATAAAAAATATTTTAGGAAATGCAACAAACAAAACACAAGACTGCGCGTGGCGACAAAAAAGTGGTCAGCACTTTAAAAAATACAGTCAATATTTTTGGTTAACAATAAAAAAAATGAAGGAAGCCATCTAAAATGCGCATGAACTCCAAGTACTAGAGTACGCACTTCTTTGAATTCCCCACACTATATAATGAACCCCATCAAATTCATTTCTATCATCACATTCTTCTCTCCCACTTTAAAATTTCAAACCCATCAACAAAAAATACTCAAATTTCTGTTTAAATTTTTGTTCTCTTGAAACTCTTTTAAATTTCATAAACAATAACAGAAGTGTATTCACCAATGATGAGCGACTCATCATCAAACCACTTCGACATCGACAAACTCACCAACGATATCTTTTCAATCCTTGAAAACAAATTTCTCTTTGATTCTAAACAAACCAACTCAAAATTGCCAGTGGAAGATTTAGTCGAGACACTGAAAGCAAACAAACACGATGTGGGCAAAGTTCGTGTACTCTCAATTGACGGTGTCGGTTCAACGGACGGAATCCTCGCTGCAAAATCACTATGCCACCTAGAATCCAGGCTCATGAAGATAACGAAGAATTCAGATGCCCGTGTTGCTGATTACTTTGATGTTGCTTCGGGTTCAGGAATTGGTGGAATTCTCATCGCTTTGTTGTTCACCCGTGGCAAAGATGGTAGACCGTTGCTAAAGGCCACCGAAGCGTTGCACTTTCTTGTGAAAAATCGTAAACGGTTGAACAATTCGGGTAATTCCACCAGTGGGATGTTTGGGAAGATGTTTCGATCATCGGCGAAAATGGAGAAACTTTTCCGACAGATTTTCGGTGAATGTACTTTGAAAGACACGTTGAAACCAGTTTTGATTCCTTGTTTTGACCTGAGAACAAGAGCAACGTTTTTGTTTTCAAGAGCCGACGGTTTAGAAAATGACAATTATGACTTCAAGATGAGGGAAATTTGCGTCGCTACATCTTCAGATATAACGGTTAATGGTGGTTTTGAGATGAAATCAGTTGATAAGAAAACTAAGATATCAGCCGTCGACGGTGGTTTAGCGATGAATAATCCAACTGCTGCTGCTGTTACACATGTGCTGAACAATAAACAAGAATTTCCATATTGTGACAGCGTTGAGGATTTATTAGTTGTTTCTTTAGGAAACGGTGAGTCAGATTCCGGTTACCGTAATCTTACACTTTCTTCTGCCGGATTTCTCAAAATTGCCGGAGAAGGAGCTTCCGACACGGTAATTATCAATTCTTTAGCTGACAGTTATCATTTACTTATCGAAACCGTTTTACTCGAAATGTCGGTTATTTTTTAATGACAAAATTACCCTTCAATCATCTTGTTCTTTATTTTGAAAAATGTTCTTAATGTGTTCTTTGGTTCATATTATATAGGTTGATCAAGCTGTGTCAATGGCATTCGGAGAATACAGAACGGAGAATTACGTTCGAATTCAAGGAAACAGCGGAATGATTAGTCCCCGAAGAACGCCGATCAGGAAGAACACTAATGCAGTGTCAATGGATGGGAGAAACTATTGGAAGTTTCAGAGGCAATGCTCAAACAAAAGAATGTTGAATCAGTACTTTTCCGTGGGAGGAAATTGGTGGCGACAACAAACTTGGAGAAACTAGATGAATTTTCTGGAGTTTTGGTTCAAGAACACGAACGAAGAAAATCAAGTATTTTTGCCACGGTTATGTTTAAACATGCCTCACCAAGAAGTTCTTCA
The DNA here is from genome assembly GCA_023531295.1 of Papaver armeniacum. NCBI lineage: Eukaryota > Viridiplantae > Streptophyta > Magnoliopsida > Ranunculales > Papaveraceae > Papaver > Papaver armeniacum. The sequence goes on along the minus strand of JAJJWW010002521.1, from coordinate 31,384 downwards.
GCTACCGTCTCAACTGATTCTTCATGGTAAATTTATGATTCCTTATGGATTTTTATCCTCTCCAGTGTTGTGCTGGCCAACTTCTGAGAATTTGAGTCGGGGTTAGAGCTGAGCCACATGTTTATACAAGAAAATATACTAGGGTGTAATTTTAGGGTTATTTGTTGTTTAATATCGCGTTTTATTTGAGCTATTTTACAAAGCTTTAGTCATTTTAAGAGTTCTCAAATGTGATTTAGTGTTGGCAAAGAATGGAAGGAAACATTCTTTTGCCAATTGTTTAGAGTTTAGGTATGATATCATTGATCGGTTGTACTTTGTTACAAAGTGAATTCAAGTGTTAGTAAAGAAAGTGGAGCATACTAATTAACAGCTACTGCTTCTTCCGCAAATTTTACTTGCATTAATCCTTTCAGAATATTTTGTTGGGCTTGTGATTTCCGACGCGTTCCCAACCGTAATTTTTTGTATACAAGGTTATGATAAGAGACTAATTAAGAATTTGTGTTAACTGGGTATGTACTATGTGTTGTGTGAACAAGGTTTTAAGTGGAGATGTCGGTTACTTTTTCCTGTGATTGATAATCCGGAAGCTCTTTTCCAGTACAAAGTACCAGGACGAGCAAAGATAAACAGCATATATAACGATCTTATTTCTAGAAATGCGGCGAAATTTTTTACACCGGCTTCCAGCCCGCCGAGACGCAACCCACCCGAAGGTAAGGAATAATCCTTGACACCCAAAGACCCGATTAGTATCTAATTGGTCTGGTTACGGGTACCCGGGAGGAACCGGATCCGTTGAACCGAGGCCCATAAGGTGATTCCTTATCTTTCAGGTTTTTCTAGAACTTCTATGTATTCTTTCTTTTTCTTTATAGATAGAGGGGAGAGCTCCGGTTACCTCTTTGCTCTCGGCGGACGAAGAAATTGAGAACGGTGAGTTTGGAATCTCTTTAAACTCAGTTTGGTTTGAACTGGAATGTCTTTAATTGTTTCGATCTGTATGTTTAATTTTATTGGTTAGGTTATGAGATTTTCTTAGAGTTCCACCGTTCAATCATTGTTTGAGGTGAAACAATTTTTGTTTGTTTCGATCCAGCATGAGATTGTTTTAAGTTTCATCGCTGATCCTTGAATTGAATTTTATCTATGTTTGATTGTCCCTAGATTCATCTGGTGGTTAAAGAAACAACCATGATTGATTATACACAGACAGATAGATACTTAGAGCTTAAAGCAGCCCAGGAAAGGAGGTTCCAACGAGCTCGAGAAATAGAAGACTCTGATACTGAAGCCACGGATGATGATAATTGGATAGACAGATACTTCATGAACTTAACTGGTAGAGTTAGATATCAAACAAAAAAATTTATACATTCAAGATCTGAAATCAAGGAACCATCAATAGATTTACAGTCTTCACTTAAGATGCTTCTCCAAGAAGCAGCATGTGATGCAGATGACTGGACGGATTCCAACGTAAGGAGGTCTTTCCCTGCGTTACTTTGCCAGTTATCACCGTCTGGCCTCGAAAACTATAAGGTATGTATGGTTCAACTCTTGTTTATACCTTTATTTCAATCTCAAGTCTCGTGATTTTGTCATATGGGTACAGTACAGGATAATGACATCAATATTGGTTACCTGCCAAATACATCGTCGTTTACTCTGGCGTCCCCAGATGATGTAGTTAAATACTATAGCGGAAGCCTAAAGTTGGTGAAACTTCCGCCAAGAATTTGCCGTAGCCGTAGGTTCGTGAAACCTTGCGCCATGGTTGTTACAGATGATCAATACCTTGGCGGAAGCTTGTCCATGGGGAAACTTTTGAGAGATGATGGCTATATTGCAGATAAATGCTATAGAGGAAGCTTGTCGCTCAAGGAACTTTTCGCAAAGAATTTGTTTACAATCTGGCGATGATTTCAGGGCAGAGCAGGTAATTAGTGTTTACTGCTCCAACTTTTGCCTTTATTTTGGATTTGACATATTTTTATGACGTTAGGCTCGGTTGTTGGGGTCTTTCCTCGATCACTACATCAAGATACAGCAGGAGCAGCGGTTTGTTGCAAATAGTTTCTCTGTGCATCTGAACCAATTGAGGAAGTCTGCATTTTCCATTCCTGATGATGGAGATACACACACTTGTCCTATTATCCTTCCCAAGCACACCACGGACTACTGTATTTGGCAACAAATGGTAAGTCTTTATCCTGCTGAATCGGTAAGTATCTTGGCTAATTCCGAATTACTTAACCTTGTTTTGTTTTGATATTTCAGCACATATTCAATAGTCTGTGTACCATGTCACGTGAATCGGTTTGGTTGCTGAAGATACTCAAGGATTCCCCTTTTTATAGTCCCTCGTCTATCAAGGAGTTCAACATGATTCATGACTTCATCTTGGCTTTTATTTCAAAGTTCAAGAAATCAAAGGTATTGTACATATCTTTCCTGTTTGGTTCTGTTTGGTTGAATGTTATAAATTAGTATCTTTTTTTTTTTTTTTTTACTTTTTTTTTTTTTTCTAAAAAAAAACTATTATTTTTCTGTTCTAGGACCTATTGGATCAGTATATTCACGATGAATCTTTCCGCCGTTATGTTGACCCGGATGCATTGGTAATGTATACGAAGGAAAACTTATATGCCTTTGGATGGTCCATAAAAGATCTCCAGGAGCAAGGCGTTGAAAGAGAATCTGTCGCGGAGACGCTGCTTGGATGTTTTGTAGATGTAGTCAATATGTCCAACAAGCGAGGAAATCTGTTCGACATGCCAGGCAATCCCCTTCTTTCTGAGGCTGCCAAGAAAACTGTGGCTGCCATGAAAACATCAGAGCTGATAAATGAAACAGCAAAGAAACTAAATTCAGTCAAGTGTTCTGATCTTTACAGCGGAGGCTCTCCACTTGGATGTATGGCTTTGTGGAGGATTTTATTTGAATCGTCTCTAATTAATCTTCGGTTGGACCGTATATGTGAAAACCTCCGTGAAACAGTCAAACTCGGGGTACGTATGCATCTTTTCAATCATGATTCCACTAAAATTATACCAAATTGTTTCTTACATGCCTTCATCTGAATTGAAGGCCACAGATGGTCAACTGGATCAAATTAGGCGGTCGATTCATGAACTATTGACAGTTGGGAAAAGCGTCTAGTTGAATTTATAGCCATGCACAAAACGGTATATACTCGTATCTTTTAAATTGTCTGCTATCTTGGATTGAGTATTTGATAATCTACAATGTTATCTCATTTGGCTTTCTTGTTTGATCACTACCAGTTCTATTTGATGAGGAACTCTGAAATTTCTCATTGTTCTGAGTTTTTAATCCCTCGGATTTCTAACTAGATTGTAAAAATAGTGTATGCTTCCTCCCAAGCTTAGTTAGGTCATAGTTATATATTATTGGCATGTCCTTGAACTTGCAATCATTCTAAGTACTGTTGCGGGGTCGTCTTGTGTTTTGATACCTGTTTTTGCGAACTTTTAAATGGCAGGTGGCAGAAGTTACTTATATGCTAGGAGATGTTTTTACAACTGGTGGTGCTGGTATGAATGATATAAGTGATGTTACGCATCTCAAGGATTTCAATTTCGATGATTTCCCTTGGGATAAGCACAACCTTCCTCCTAGGAGTGATAATACAAAGAATTGGCGAGACTACAGTGAAGACGTTGAGTAGTCTTATGGTTTTAGCTGTTTTCCCTCTTGATATATATACTGACGACAAGACATAAGATAAATGTTGGTTTTTTTGTGCGCATAATGATTACTCACATGTTCGTGGAGAATTGATAGATTTTATTCAAAAATCTTGTTTGGTTGTTCCTATAAGAAATACTAGGGTCACGGGCACGCGATTTGCAATCTATTATGTTATGTTATTGGAGCCACACTTTTAACCATATGTTAGTGTAATCATATGGTTGTAACGCTCATGCTCTTCAGTTTAGGCTATTTGAACTCTGCAATTCCAAGTAATGCTTACAGATTTTTTTTTTTTTTTGTTTGATAAGTAAATTTCTTTCTGCCGTGAAATCACTGTACACCATGAAGGGGTTCCTTCTAGGAGACTCTTTGCTTGAGGTGTTCTTCTTTCCTTTTACTTCAATCCATTCACCTTGAGATGAATCTGGCACCAGATTATTTTCCCCATTTGAGATCAAATTCATTGCAGTAACACAAGGTTTTACTAACTCATTCCTTGTATCTTCACTTCTATCCTTCATTACCTCCGTGACAATACTACCCTGATGATTAATTTCCTTGTCTTTTTCTCCCTGAAGACCAACCAAAATATTAGGTTGATCTGGAGATTTCGGAGTGCAAATAAATCACCATTTGACGCTGAAAACTTTGCTGGTATAGAGCTCAGAGAAGCGTCATTCAAGTCTTTACATTGGTAAGGGAAATCATTAGCCAAATGGAACGGAAATCATTAGGCCAGGTTATTCACTGCTCGAGGCCAACCAGTCAATAGCTAACATATATCAGAAACAACATGGCAACGGTGGCACTGCGATTGAGGAATTATTCGTACAGGGCATGGTTTCAGTGACTGAAATACCGTCATTTATTTACATATTTATAAAGTTGAAGAATCACAATAGTTACCCGTACGAACAAATACCTTTGTTTCATGTCTCCAGTACATACAACAAGCTCGAGTGAATGCGTAAATATTTCACCCGTTTTATGAGCAAAAATGTAGGTATCAGGACATTTGTTAGACCCTGCTCAGCAAAGTGAACTTCGCGGCAGCTGCAAACCCACTAACTACTGCACCCTGAACATTTGGACTTACGCAAAAATCACCACAGATAGCTAACTTCTTGCTTGCATCCCAAAGGCACTTTTCATCTTCTGCAACAGCTGTAGCTGGAAAGGCACCACCCCTAATTGGAAAAAAAAAAAAAAAAAAAAAGTAAAGAATTGAATCATAAGAGAATATATGCATTGAACATTTCGGTGGTGATATATGCCTTTGTGAGAGGATAAGATCGATACAAACTCACAGAGAAACAAAGAACTTGCTTAATGAATTTATTGCTGACTGAAGTTTCTGAATTAGATGTAATTGAAGTATGGCTTTTTGTTATACTGACCATCTATGAGCTCTAGTGAAGAAAGGCTTTGGGATCTGACTATCTATCCTTAGAAATTCATTAAGCATTTTTTCAGCAACTTCAGTCAGTAATACATTCAAGGCTTCTGAAGTCCGGTTTGGCTGATTATAGTCCTTGCATACTCTTCTGTTGAATGCAGTACCCAGCACTCACTGTACACAACATCAAATCATATTAGAAATAATGCGAGATAAATGATTGGATCGTTGGGTATACTGAGTATACATGCCTACTCGAAGAGCGCCCTGGCTTGCTACTATCACAATATGCCCAGCTCAAAATTTCAGAGTTCTTGAACGAGAAGCCTTTTACGGGTATCTGGACCATAAACATCGCAAGCAAAACTCAGTTTCAGGCTTCTAAAAGGGAAAATCAAAAATTCAATAAACCAGTTAGCAGCCTAAGAAGATCTGAGATAAAAGATACACAACAATGACGGTGATTCGAACAACGTAACAGCAAGATACAATAACGTAAGACTTACAGAAGACAAATGTTCAGGAAATGCCAGCATCAGGGCGAAACGAGGAATGGCTGGAGTGTTTCAACTTTGCTGCCAATTCTGGAAACGCTGTCAAATCTGACCAGATCACACCACACAAATTCATTAAATGCTGAAACCGTTGGAGAATCTCAACTTTACAGTTGAATAATTTGACGCAGTTCATATTGCCGAAAAGCTCTATCACATACAAAACCAATAACTCAAAACGAAGAAGACAGGAAAGAACAAGCAAGGATAAGAACAAACCCAAAGCTGACTTCCTTCCAGTTGAAGGCCATAGGTTAACTATACTGTTATGTGATGCCACCAAACCATCAAAATGCCCTAAAGCTTGACCATTCAGATCAATCAACGACCATGAATTCGTCTCCTCCAACCATTGTATATTAGCAACAGTTACTCCAAACTTTGGTTCCACACCTAAAGACGAAGAAAAAGAACAAACTAAAAAAAAAATTCTCTCAAGAATTTTTTCCTTACAAAGATTTTATAAACTAGTGTCCGACAATACATACCTGGCTCATTGCAAAGTGTTTTACATATAGAATTCATGCCCGGGACACCGACATACTTCTTCCTAGTTGATTCTTCCTATAACAACACCAAAATAACTTAATGCTCAAGTTAAAAAAATAGTAACTGATGGATAACATTGTGCCCATCTCATTCTGACTGAAAAATTGGTAGGAATTGGTGGAAATTTCTTAAATCAGTGTCAAAAGTAAAGCTGAAACACGACACGATTTTACCGTAAAAAAGTGGGTAAGATGAAAAACTGAATCAGCTTCACCAAATTTAGCAGTGGCGAAATCAAAAGACCCAAATTTCTCCTTCCACTCGGCCACAAAACCTCGTTGGTCCCATTCGCGTACTAGATCCATGAAACCATTGTCAGTAATTGTAAAAAATGGAGCACCATGATCAAACATAAGCTCTTTTCCATCTTCAGTCATTTCTCTACAATCACAACCCAATTCAATTTCATAATAAAAACCTAATCCACAATCCCAATATCCAAACCCTAACATTTCCGACATTTAATCTAGCTAATACAGCAAGATGAAACCCTAATCATGAAATTCGGAGAAAGGGGTTAGTGGGTTTACCTTCTTTGAGACATTCTACCACCTGGTCCTCTTCCTTGATCAAACATGGTGACAGACATTCCATTCTTGGAAAGGGTTGAAGCACAGACAGACCCAGAAACTGAACCAAACCCATTAAAAATTTACACCATTATCGACATTTTTAAATAGATTAAAGTTGATAGAAAGTGAAACGGAGATGGAGAAACCTTACTTCCGCATCCGATTACAGCAATCCTTTTGGCCATGATTTGTTGATTTTGGGTTGAGAATTGAGCAGATGAAATGAAGGGTTTTGGTGGTTTGATGAGTTGTTTTGTATGATGGGGGGTTTGGTAGAATAAACGATGGAGATGTGATGATACTACTGAATTTAACAGTAAACTTTCCATTTTCATTTTTTGTTACAAGACCAAATTGGGAAGGGACTGTGTAAAAGTGAGTTACTATTTTGGGCTCTTTGTTCAGACTTCAGAGTATTAAGAATTGATTTTTTTATTTTTTTATTCGGCAAATATTGAGTCACGAACCAAATTTTGTGCCACTGAAGGAATTTTCTTTTCTTTTCTTTTGATGATGATGCAAATCTTTTACCAAAAAAGATCATTAGGAAAATGTTTTCCCAGTGATGTAGATTTGGGAAATAAAGACACATTTGTTGTAATAGCGAGTTTGACATCATGTGATAAAATTTGCCATTTGGGGTTAGCCCAATTGGTCAGGAGCGCCTGACTCTCAAGGAGGACGTCAGGAGTTCGAGTCTCCGCTCGAACATTGGAATATTCGCGTAATTATACTGATTTTACTATGGGGTTCATGAGCCGAGTTTGCTCAGTGAGGAGTAAACCGATGGTTACGCTCTCGGGGCGACGGTCTCGGGGGCGTGACGGTCTTATGTTTAGTTTCAAAAAAAATAAAAAAATACCAGCAAATGCCAAGTCTAGAGGCATAATATAAGTGCATTTTGGTATAGGTTCGAAAACAATTTTATGTTTCAAAAAAGAGAAAACAGAAACCAGGAGAAAACATGTTTGGTTGGGACATTTTCAAAAAATGTTTTCTATTCGTTTTTTGTTTTTGGAAACAAAAATAATGAAAACAACAAATTATTGTTTGTTGTGTTGTCTTTTTTTTTCTTTTTTGTTCACTCATCTTCTTTTTACAACAGAGTAAGAGACGGGGGAAATCACCACAAGTTAGCCATGACCAAATATCACTCTCTCTTAGACTAGCCTTTACATTTGATCTAATTTAGTTCATTTTCCTTGGTTTCCAAAAACAGTATTTTATCATACCAAACAAATTTTAGAAAACGAAAAAAAAAAAAAGTATGTTTTTAAACCTGGCTTGATAGGGTTTACCTAATGAGACAAGCCCAAGATATTTTGAAGTAAGAGAAGCCACCCCTTAACCTTGTATTTTCTAAATTGCTAATATGCCCTTGTTCAATTAACACTAAAAATTCTAATAAAAAAAAATAATCCAATCATTTTTCGAAATTACAACGATGAAACAGGCAAACGCGCGACAAGCCTTTTTTGAATAGCAAATCCTATCCTATTAAAAACATATTCTCTCGAACCGGGAGTCATGACATTACTATGCATAACTGGACCCTCTTAAGAAGTCCAACCGCCTCTGGAGACAAAAAAACCAAAAGTATCAAAAGCGAAAGGAATAAAAGCGTGTCCATTATCATGACATGCTTTCTCATGTTTCGCTATCTTACCTGAGGCCCCTCAGTGCTTCTTGCCTCACTGTAAACGAACCATGCCCAATGCCTACTAACGGGGAGACCCCAGTGAGATCAACACATGAGTGTTTTCCGTTAATTAATTAATTGAGTTTAGATTAAATTTTGAAAATAAGAATTCGATGAGATTAAACCTTTTATCTATCTTATGAGTTCGATTTCGATCCAAAAATTCGGTTTTGAAAATGTGAAAGGTCGGCAAGGTACAGGTTTGGATAAGGTGACAAATAAGTTTCGCGGGCATGGTCGAGGTTTGAATAAGATGCCGACGAAGTATGACCGGCATGGTCAGCGGATGAAGAAGATGCCGACATGTTTTAGGCCGCAAGGGTCTTTGAATGAAGAATATGCCGACTATCTTGGGCCAGTAATCTTACGGTCGGCATGTAAATATTTCCTACAATGACGACTATCATATAGTCGGCATGCACATATTTTATAACACTTCCGGCTGACCTATAGTCGGCATGCTAATGATTTCTAACATTGCCGGCTGTTTACATTGCCGACCTGTAGTTATATATACCCAACATGAAACAAAATATGGGAAGATGTAATTCACTATATTCATGAATATTGGTTACTACATTGATTGAAACATAAAACCTAACTCCTTGTCGACGGAAAAACGAATGCACTTAGCATGTGCATCAATCCTTTGAACCCCTAGACAACCCTAGTGGACAAGTTATAGTCTCGCGAGAGTTTACAAAGAGATCTACCCAGAAAACATACACTAAAACCATCAATCTTTATTGGAGGAATCCCATTTATCTCCATCCTCCATGAAGTTTGGGGCATACTCCGGGATTTTGGAGACCATGAATTCATAGCTTGCATCGAACGCGAATGCTTCCCATTTTCCTCCAAAGTAGCGCGCTTTGACAACTTCATGCTACAAAAACAAAACACAAACTTACTTTGTTAGTGGTGTTTAATAGGAAAATCAAACAACATGGATCACGTAAAATATACCACAAAAACACTTACAAATTATTCAATGGACAAGTTGAAGTTGGTAGCGTTGAAAATCCGAGGTTAAAAAGTTAAAAAAGCAAGTATCGCCTTTTCGACGACTAGAGGTGCATATCATGGAATTGTTGAACACTTCTTCCATTAGGATTCTCAAACTCTTTCCTAAATTTAATGTGTACCCTAGCCCAAAAGGTCACGACATCCACCCTTACGGAGGACCGATGTCTAACTCGAGTTTTCGCGTACCAAGCTTTGGTGATTGTCAAATCTCCACGTGAATCAAATGATGCCATTGTTGTATGTAGAGAGTTATTGGGTGAGCTAGATAAAGTTTACAATGATATGAGCACAGGAGAGAATATGCAAATAGTTGTGTGTTGTTTTGTAGAGAGAATTAGTGTATTTATAGGATGGTGCCCAAATTTTGCCGTTATGGTAGTCAATCAATGCAATTGTACTTGCAAAAATTTGGATTTTAAATTCGCCGGCGAAGTTTTTGTTTCCCTAGTATGCCGACTAAGTCTGGCCGGCTAGGTCGAAATTTTGTTACCATGTCGACTTTATGATGATTTTAGGCATCAGGAGAGTATTTTTTTCTGAATAACCGTCGGAAAAGTATTTGGTTATTAGCGTATAACCACGCCGACCTTATTATGCTTTTAGGCATCAGGAGTTGATTTTATTTTGTATAACCGTCAGAAAGGTATTTGGTTATTAGCGTGCCGGCTGCGATACAATCCGCAAGGCAAGATTTTATAACCACGCCGACCTTATTATGCTTTTAGGCATCAGGAAAATGTATTTTCAGCAACAATTAGTCGGCAAGGTCGACAACATAATACTATGACGACCGTCTAGGTATTAATCTGCTTACCTTGCCGACCTTGGTAACTACACCATTTCCGTTGTCGTACTGCAGTCTGACAAATCACAACCTTGTCGGCTCTTGTTTAGTCGTCAATGTAACTCAAAAAAAGCATGCTGGCGTAACTATTGAAACTTTACATAACTAAACAAATCATAATTCAACAACTAGAAATCCAACACTTTTGTCCAAAATACGAAAACATGTCCCATAAACCTTTAAAAAAAAACATTTGCCCAACCGTTAACCTTAACATTTTTCTACCACAACATAAAGAAATAAACTAGAATGCATTCACCCACCACCACGACCACAACCACGACCACGTCCCCGTTTATGAGCACCACCACTACAACTACCTTCACCACCACAGGGACGACCCCTCTTTTTGTCATCATTCATCTTGGCTTGTGCTTCCCTGCTGGATTTTTTCTTCCCTATTTACTTCAGCATCAGCTTGCTTGAACAATTCATAGGCATCCTCATTGTAAACATTGCTAGCATAGTCAATGTGATTTCTTTGCTCTTCAATCGACAAAGGCTCTCCTCTTTCTCTAGCGCAACACATCACCCTCACAAGGCTCTTCAAATGCTCCTTATATTTTCAATTAAACAATAAACAGTTAATAAAATGATTTGATAATGTAATCTTAAAACAGTAAGAGCAACTCTAAAATATTTACAAAGAACTTAAGACTTGTTGTTAGGTCTTTCGATGCCATCTTCCTCTTACGAGCCAATTCTTGAGCGGTCGTTTCCTAATCCAAGTAGTTAGAGCCCAACCCAACTACCACGTCATCTATATCTCATTAGCTTCATGACCTTTGGTCACCTCGTCCAAAATACTCGTATCGATGTTACGGTCACGTCTTAGTTCCAATATTCTAGAACTCGGCGGTGGACCGTAGCGGCGTTAATAGTTTTTTTGGGACTGCTATGATCATCCCTTAACACTTTAAAGAACGGATCATCATCATCGTGAAATAAGGTTCTTCTTGGACGTAACCCGATTATCGCATTACCCGATGTCGATCGTAGATTGAAATCCATGGGAGCACAACAAGGGTCCGTAATATGATGCAACTTCATATCTCATTTGGATTAAACCTTGATTTTTAGCATCTCAATACGGATCAAATATCACCTCATCCACACTCAATTTTTCGATGGAGATTCGGATTTTGATAAACGGTTACGACATTTCATTATCCTGACCACTCTTAAAAATGTATCTTTGCCCTCTTGGGTTATCAATCGCAACATTCTGATCCACTTTGATGTAGGAGCTAGCTTTCACCAAAGTAGGTAAGTGCTTATATATCCAAACCTATGCAAACAAAAAGTTTAGCAAGAATCTTATCTTACGATAATTTTGAAAATATAAATGATTTAGATAATAAAATTACATGTAAGAGACATATATGTCCGTTAAGTTGCTGTTGATGGTGGTTTTTAAACAAAGGGTAAAATCGTAAAACCCATGACCTAGTGTTACCCGCAACACATTAACTAAGAGCATTTAACTCAGGTGCAAATAATTAATAGGGTATTTTTCAAAATACGAGATTAGGGTTTTCGACACCGAACCCTAATTCCAAAACCAAGCCGTACATCGCGCACCATGGCAACAATGCCAAACCAAGCCGCATCATTTGCGCACCATGGCAACGATGCCAAACCAAGCCGCACATCACAGACCATGGCAACGATGCCAAACCAAGCCGCACACTGCGCACCATGGCAACGATGCCAAACCAAGCCGCACACGCGCACCATGGCAACAATGCCAATCCAAGCCGCACACTACGCACCATGGCAACAACGCCAAAACCAAGCCGCACACTTTTCACCATGGCAAACGACGCCAAAACCAAACTACATATCGCACTCATTGGCAACCATGCCAAACTAAGCGCTATGCCATTGGCACATGCCAAATATAGCGCCCTAGGGCTTGCAAAACGTGCAACTAGGTCAACATGGCCGTACATGCCATTGGCACATGCCAACACGTACCACAAGCCATATTTCCAAGCCGCTATGCCATTGGCACATGCCAAATATAGCGCCCTAGGCTTGCAAAACGTGCAACTAGGTCAACATGGCTGTACGCGCCATTGGCACATGCCAACACGTACCACAAGCCATATTTCCAAGCCATGTATGCCATTGGCGCATGCCAAATATAGCGCCCTAGGCTTACAAACCATGCAACCTAGGCCAAGTCGGCCACGCATGCCATTGGCACATGCCAACATGCTCGCCATTAGCTTTTCCTACCAAGGCAACGGCCCTAACGGCCACGCATGCCATTGGCACATGCCAACATGCTCATTGGTAGCTTTTCCTACCAAGGCCACGGCCTCTAACTACCACGCATGCCATTGGCACATGCCAACATGCTCGCCGGGTAGCTTTTCCTACCAAGGCCACGGCCCTAACGGCCACGCATGCCATTGGCACATGCCAACATGCTCGGGCCGGTAGCTTTTCCTACCAAGGCCACGGCCTAACGGCCACGCATGCCATTGGCACATGCCAACATGCTCGCCTGGTAGCTTCCGTACCAAGGCCACGGCCCTAACGGCCACGCATGCCATTGGCACATGCCAACATGCTCGCTGGTAGCTTTTCCTACAAGGCCACGGCCCTAACGGCCACGCATGCCATTGGAACATGCCAACATGCTCGCCTGTAGCTTTTCCTACCAAGGCCACTACTTCTAACTGGCCACGCATGCCATTGGCACATGCCAAACACACACGCTGGTAGCCTAACTTGCAAAACATGCAACCTACCACCAAGGCATTCCGCACATGCCATTGGCACATGCCAAACACACACGCTGGTAGCCTAACTTGCAAACCGTGCAACCTACCGCCAAGGCATTCCGCACATGCCACACACGCCACTAGCTGCTCTGGCATTGCCACTTACACTCAACGTACAACCTACCACCAAGGCATTCTGCACATGCCATTGGCACATGCCACGCACGCCACTAGCAGCTGGCATTGCCACTTGCGCTCAGTACAACCCGCAACAAGGGCATTCCGCACATGCCAATGGCACATGCCACACGCGCCACTTAGCAGCGCCACTTGCACTCAAGGTGCAACCAACACTCGAGATATCAACACAAATCGGGGATGCTTTCCCGTGGTTTTGGTTTGGCGGTCACAACTTACGGCATACACTACGCTCACATTAAGAAAGCGTGAAAAGGAATAAAGCGGTCAAATAAATGAGGAAATAATGGTGAAAACGTTTTCACCCATAAACACCTTGCGGTTACCACCTCCTCTCATTATTTCACCTTTACTCTCTTCCTTCATGAGGCCAGTGGTACGTTTCAATCTCGACTTGTATAAATAGGTCTTACCTATTTCCACCGTAGACAACAAGTCTCGGTCATGAGAAAAATACTACACTCGGAAAAAGGCTACTTTGCAAGCTCTCCAAAAGCTTCCATCTCTTGCAAGCTTACGAAGCTTCTACTTTCTAATACAAGTCGAGACACTACTCTCCCTGACTATTCGGTCTCAACACCTTTCTTTGCTTCCCTCCCCAAATCAACCCTTCTCCTCCACTTTGTGACCGAAGCAAGTCCGGGAACGGCCATTTCTTGGTTTAGCCGGACTTGTACAGATTGATCTCGAATCTATAAAGTGCTCACGTGCAAGACATTTGTTTAGGTTTGAACCTGGCTTCTCACCACCTACCGAATTTACCAAATCGCGAAACGATTTTCACCCATAAACAATTGGCGACCACAATGTGGAGGATTGATCTTTCGGTTACAATATCAAATTCTAGCTTCCATCCGTAAGTTTCAAGCATGACATGGCTTTGCTATCGAGATCTCCACAAACATTGATCCCGCTGGCCAGGTCATGATAACTCTCAATTTCGGAGTACCATCAATGAAGAGGTCCCAAGACGAGGTTGACTGATGCGTGCTCGGGAGATCCACGCTAAAAACATGGACTGATGAAGGATGCGATTAACAGCATACTCGACTTCCTCATCAATCTAACATCGGGCTAAGTGATTCATGCTCCCAGAGATCAAGAAATGGGGACTAACATCCTGAATGAGCATTCTCAAATCAACGGTTTCGTCACCGGGACCGAGGCCAAATGACTCGGGAGGCGACCATGTTGGTAGAAAACTTATGTGAATTGCCGCACCTTTCCAAGGACCAAATAATAAAGACATTCTCTCTATCAACCGAATAGCACTAAACGCATCACTAGTTCCCCGCACCCACGGGGACTCCAAGGATCCCCGGAAGATCCGCCAACACAATATTGTTTTCACCGATGACGACATGATGGTAGAAGACGGGTCCACAATCGGGCCTTGCATGTTACAGCTCTCGTCAAGAACATAGAGTTTCGAAGAGCGCTCATTGACACGGGCGCATCTTCCAATGTCATCACTCTTAAGACACTCAAAGCTGCCAGGGTGCGACCTAACGAGATTGTACGACAACCCACTACGATGACAGATTTTGAAGGCAACCAAACTAGCACATACGACTACATAAACTTGGAGATGGAAGTAGGGCCAATCCAATCAAGCGTGAAGTTTGAAGTAATTGAAAAGAACCAGACTACCATATGATACTCAAAGGCCGTGGGCTGCACAATCTCAAAATCGTCCCTTCAACCTACCACCAATGCCCGAAAATAGTATTAAACGGAGAAGTTGTTCGTATTCGCGTCACTGTCCCCTATGCACCCGATCCACCGCGAGAAGCACATGGGCCGAAGGAGGGTTCAAAAAGCGTGGCGACTGGGATTCTGCGATTTTGCGCTACGAAAATGGACATCGCTCGAGATAGCGACAAATTGAGATACCCGCAGAGGAGACCGTCCTTCCACCATCTCCTCGGAAGGAAGACCCGCGGTCTCTCTCCACCGGGCGTAACTCGTGCCCGCACTAAGCGAGAGTGCACCCCTTACCGCAAGACGAAGCAAAAAGGGAAAGCTCACACATTATCACCAGATTTGTTATCAAATTAGCAGGGGGAGACCATGACCCGGTCTCTCCGCCCGAAAGAATGTCTTCACAATGACCAAGAGGAAGTTCCAGACGCCCTCGGAAGCTACAAGATGGGACCGACTTAACCACCGACTTAACTCGAAAATGTCAATATAGGGAATGAGGAATTTCCGCGACCCATCCTGATCAGTTCGACTCTACATCCTGCGGAACGCTCAAAGCTAGTCGACCTACTTAAAGAATACCAGGACATCTTCGCGTGGACTTACGAAGAAATGCCTGGCTTGGATGGAAAAATCGGTCACCCACCATCCGCACGTGATACCCTGGATCCAAACCAACAAGCAGCTCTCCAAGACAATTCGCATACACGGCATCGTAGAAGAACAAATCACGGAGGTCCAAAATTACTAGCCGTTTTGTTTTGTCAAGCCTATTCACCATCCTACTTGGTTGGCCAACATCGTTCTCCTTGAAAAGAAAAAAATGGTCGATCGGATGTTGTGCTCGATTTCGTAGATCCGAACAAATGCTGCCCTAAAGATGATTTCCCTGTTACCTAACATCGACATGCCGGTAGACGCTACCAAAGGGACACGGTATGTTCTCTTTCATGGATGGATATAGCGGCTAAACTGATAAAGATGTATGAGCACGATGCGAGTAAGACCGCTTCAACCCATCTCGGAAACTTCTATTACACCGTAATGCCTTCGGTCTCAAGAACGCCGGGCGCTTACTACCAACACGCCATGACTACCATCTTCCACGATATGATGCACAAGCAAGTCGAAGATTACGTAGATGATGTGGTGGTTAAATCGAAGACTCGGGCGGATCATCCAATAAACGTCGCGACAAGTGTTCGAAAGATGTCGCGAATACAAATTGAAGATGAATCCTTTGAAATGCGCCTTTGGTGTCTCTTCGGGGAAATTCTTGGGATTCCAAGTAACGGCCAGGAATAAAAAAGTCGATCCAAACAAAACGCAAGCTATCTCCGCGATGGTTTGCCGCCAACCGTAAAGGAGCTCCGCAGTTCACGGGCGAGGTAACTACATTCGCCGCTTCATACTGGCTGGCATGACTCACCACCACGTTTACTCCTCTGCTAAAAAAGGAGCGAATTTCGCATGGACTACGTCTCAACAAAAGCGTGCATCAAGATCCAGCAAATACTGTCCTCCCCAACCGTCATGAAGCCTCCCATGCGAGGGAAACCACTATGCCTCTACACAGCCTTTAGCGATACTGCCATCGGAGCTCTCCTCGCACAATTAAGAAGACAAAGGAATGGAATACCCTATATACTATTTCAGTCGGACGTTGAGAGACGCTGAACTCAGATACCCCAAAGAGGAAAAGGCGTGTTTAGCACTGATTTATTCCATCCAAAGAGTTCGTGCACTACCTCCTCTCCAATAAGGTGGTGCTAGTATCCAAATCGTGACCAGAAAGTTTCTCCTCTCGAAACTCCGCTTACGATAGGGAGGCCGCTAAATGGCTCTTGCAAAATGTCGAGAGTTCGACATAACGTGTGTTTCCCCAAGGGCCATAAAAGGACAGTCATGCACTGCTTAGCAAAAAGATTCCTGGGAGAAAACACCCGAGTTACGAGAAGATCTCCCAAGACCTTCCATATCTTTTTAGTCAAAGAAGAAACATGGCTACTGTTCTTCGACGAATCTTCCACCCCCAGCACTAATACCGGAGGAGCGGGTGTTGTACTAGTATCCCTTGTTGGAGAAGTCTTCTCGCACTCTTTCAAGCTAGACTTTCCATGCACCAATAACTCAAATGAATACGAGGCTTTCCTCATTGACTATCACTAGCTAAACAAGCTTGGGGCCACGCGTTTGGAGATAAGAGGAGATTCCAAATTACTCATCAACCAGTGTAAACGGGATCTATGCATTGAAAGAACTAACGCTTGCACCATACAGGGGCTCAAGCACAAAAACTACTAAATTATTTCGTAAAAGCAAATCAAGTCACACATGTCGGCCGTGAGCAAAGAACAAGCATGCCGATCTTTAGCTACACTAGCCTCAAAGATACAAATAAGGAGCTGAGGAAACCCTGATAAGAACGGCGAACTAGCTTTCAACATGGCTTTCACAACCCGAAAGCCAAGACGAAGGACTTGAGAACTCCTATCATTAAAGAACTCAACAACTCACTTTTCCATGGCGGGCAAAGGTCGACCTCAAGACTTTGCGAAATTTCTTTGTGCTTCAAGGTGTTCTCAGTATCATCGAAATCCGATAAATACCTCTGTCAAGGTGTCTCGGAAAGAGGAAGCAACAACGACTTGAACATGTTCATACCAAGTCTCTGTGGGAATAACATCGGTAGTAACCTCTACGTCGTTTATAACGACTTGGATACTATTGGCCTGAGATGGAAACCCATTCCCGATTACTCGAGAAGAGTGTCCAAATTGCCGGGCGCCCCATGTCATACTGGAAGTCCTCAACATCAGTCACACTGGGATCGCAGAGCCGTACATTGTTTTCCTTCGCGATGGCATTCCTCCTACTAACAAAGAGGATGCGTTCCAAGCCAAGATTAAGTCCAAGAGATTCGTGTTCCATGATGGGGTTTTTATATCGCAAGAGTTTCTGGGGAAGTCTACTAAGGTGTTTGAGCGGCAGAAATCCCGGTTATGTTAAGAGAAATGCATGGAAGGCGAACACCAAAGGAAATGGAAACTATTCCTGAGATACACGAAAGGTACTACTGTCCACCATGGAAGACGACGCGGCTACCTTCGTTCGAAATGCGAGAATGCCGGGGATTCACCGGAAACCTCATCCACGCGCCTCCAACACCCTTTTGCACGCGATAAGTAGCCCATGGCCCTTTATAGATGGGGACTCGACATCATTGGGAAGATCAACCCACCATCCTCAAAGCGAAGATGAGTACATAATAACCGCTGACCAAAGTACTTTACCAAGTGGGTTGAAGTCAGTCTCCAACAAAGGAACCACCGGAGCCACAATCGCGGCATTCATCAAGGAGCACATCATCTCCGTTTTGGCGTACCAAACACATCATCACCTGATAACGGCACGCCTTTGCTAACAAGGCATGTGGAACTACTTGAGAGGTACCTTAATCAAGCAAGTCTTCTCTACCGCCTCTATTATCCCCGTGGAAATGGGCAAGCCGAAAGTACCAACAAGACTCGATCCGAATACTCAGCTCGAACAAAGTACACGATAATCCCAGAACTGCATGAGAAATTGCCAATGGCTCTCTCGCATACTGCACATCTCCTAGAAGCTCCACCGCATGTCTCTTTACTCCCCTCGCCTACGGCAGACGCGATCCTCCCAAAGAATCAAGATCCTGTCCGCTGAACTGCTGCAGCAAGCGGACCCCGGTGGGATGAAGCCGAATCACCAATGCCGTAATTACGGAACTAGATACTGACTATAGAAGATCCCAGGCAGGAACATGCACAAGCATACGAAACAGGGATTTCAGGCGTAAAATGCCCATGTAAAACCCAGGGTTTTCAAAGAAGGAGATCTCTCTGCTAAAAGCCGCCAAACACATCGGCAAGATGCATCGGCACCGAAGTTTTCTCCCAAATGGGAAGGGCCGTACATAATCACTAAAGCATATAACAACGGTTACTACAAGATTATCAAAGAAGATGGGGGAAAGCTAGAGGCGGGTCATCAACTTAAAATGGCTTAAGGCGTACTACGCCTAATCATTTCCCGCAACATGCTACATCAAAAGTGTGAACGTCCGGAGCACTTTCTCTCGCTTTACTTTCTTTTCTTACCAGCTTATCGAATTTCAATACAATCCAATGATTAACAGGATCTCTTTATTTCTTCAAAAAAAAAAAAAGAGAAAGAGGAGCCTTTAAATCTCATAATGCAAACTTAAAAGCCCATCTAGTAAATTATAATCCCTACAAAATATCATCTTCAATCGGCCATGATATCTTTCAAATCTACTCGCAAATCTCGAGTTAACTCTTCAATCCTCCGAGACTCCGGTGGCCAAAACTTCCTCCTCCTCCAAAGATGGCTTTCGTGGCAAGAATCACACCAAAGAAGAATACCAAATTTGTCGACCTTCACAATATTGAGGCGATGCCGCAACCAAATAACGTTAAACTCCAAGGATCTCGCTGGTGGACACCATATTCTCCCACTTTTGAATGGATGACTCATGACGGCATGAATGGACACATTCTCCATCTCAAGAATCATTGAAAATAAAGTTCACTACGGAAACCAAAGCGGACTGAACAACACTTCACCACGCTCCCGGTAGCACATGGCCATATGTCTTCCTATCCTCGTATAAAGGGCCACGAATTCTTTCCGCACTCGTGAAACCACCAACATTCCGATAATTGGAGGAGAGACACCTCATACGAGTCCCAAACGACAAACCCATGCGGCGGGTATTCATGACAAGAGAGCCCTAAACCGAGCGTCCTCCAAGTCTGCAAGTAGAAATAACAAGGTCGACTCAAGGAAGGGAACAACTAGGTCGTCCTCGTCGATAACGGGACGATGCTCCAACAGATATCTCGCACAAAAGGAAAATTTTCCATTTATACAACAAGTGTTAAAGTGTACGTCGAGTCCACTGTTAGAAGAAGAAAACATACCTAGTATGATTTTCTTAACCCGAATAACATTTGTTGGGATGCTCATGCAAGAGTCGACTCGCGCCTTCAATCCTAGAGACCTGACCGGTTAGAAGATGATTCGAATCTGCGTGACATGACAAAAGAGAGAAATCCAACGAGAAAAACCTTTTCTCAAACGAGGAGACGATGCAATTATTTTTGGGTATAAATACTAATCTTTAAAAGGGAAAGGAATCAATGAGGGACATAACGCCCAGATTTTAGCATGAATAATGCCCTAATCGAAGCCGACGTGAAGGGAAAGCAAGATAAGGAAAACTTTGCTATCCAAGAAACTCCCCTCCTTGTTTACATCGGCCACGCTGCCAAGCACGCACAGCCTTCCACACCTTGCGCCTGGCCCCACCAAATAGCACAATCAGCCTTCCCAACTCACGCCAACTTCCCAAAGTCGCCCAAGTTGCACCCCCCCACCAATTGCGCCGACTTCCCAATGGTCACCCAAGTCACGCCCGCAAGCACGCAAAGCTTCCACGCCTTGCGCCGGTCCCACTAGCTAGCACGCTTGGCTTCCCAACTCACGCTAACTTCCCAACGTCGCCCAAGATGCACCGCCCCACCAATTGTGCCACCTCCCGATTTGTGCAAACTACTGGAGGCAAGGATTCCAAATCCTATTTATAAAAGGTCGAAGCCTCCTCAATTCTCTTTACGGTTTGTTGTTGATAGTTTGTCACCATCTTATGCTTACTCGCAACAAAAGCCCCCTTGCCCGAAGCAAGGGGACTTAATGTTGATGGTGGTTTTTAAACAAGGGGTAAAATCGTAAACCCCATGACCTAGTGTTACCCGCAACACATTAACTAAGAGCATTTAACTCGTGTGTAAATAATCACATCAAGGCACTCATGGCAATAATGCCAAACCAAGCCGCACATGCGCACC
The DNA here is from genome assembly GCA_023531295.1 of Papaver armeniacum. NCBI lineage: Eukaryota > Viridiplantae > Streptophyta > Magnoliopsida > Ranunculales > Papaveraceae > Papaver > Papaver armeniacum. The sequence continues at coordinate 10,487 of JAJJWW010002521.1, read as the reverse complement.
ATGGCAACAATGCCAAACCAAGCCGCACACCGCGCACCATGGCAACGATGCCAAACCAAGCCGCATGACACTCGCGCATCATGGAAACAATGCCAAACCAAGCCGCACACTGCGCACCATGGCAATAATGCCAAACCAAGCCGCAACACTGCGCACCATGGCAACAATGCCAAACCAAGCGCACACTCGCGCACCATGGCAACAATGTCAATCAAGCCAAGACATCGCACACCATGGCAACAACGCCTAAAACCAAGCCAGCACACTGCGCACCATGGCAAGTCGACGAAAACTAAACTACATATCGCACTCATTGGCAACCATGCCCAACTAAGCCGCTATGCCATTGGCACATGCCAAATATAGCGCCCCTAGGCTTGCAAAACGTGCAACTAGGTCAACATGGCCGTACGTGCCATTGGCACATGCCAACACGTACCACAAGCCATATTTCCAAGCCGCTATGCCATTGGCGCATGCCAAATATAGCGCCTAGGCTTGCAAAACGTCAACTAGGTCAACATGGCCGATGTGCCATTGGCACATGCCAACACGTACCCACAAGCCATATTTCAAAGCAGTATGCCGTTGGCGCATGCCAAATATAGCGCCCTAGGATTACAAACCATGCAACTTAGGCCAAGTCGGCCACGCATGCCATAGGCACATGCCAACATGCTCGCTGGTAGCTTTTCCTACCAAGGCCATTTACCCTAATCTACCACGCATGCCATTGGCACATGCCAACATGCTCATTGGGTAGCTTCCTACCAAGGCCACGGGTTCTAATCTACCACGCATGCCATTGGCACATGCCAACATGCTCGCCGTAGCTTTTCCTACCAAGGCCACGGCCCTAACGGCCACGCATGCCATTGGCACATGCCAAACACACACACTGGTAGCCTAACTTGCAAACCATGCAACCTACCACCAAGGCATTCCGCACATGCCATTGGCACATGCCAAACACACACACTGGTAGCCTAACTTGCAAACCATGCAACCTACCACCAAGGCATTCCGCACATGCCATTGGCACATGCCACACACGCACTCTGGTAGCCTAACTTGCAAAACCTCAACGTGCAACCTACCACCAAGGCATTCAAGCACATGCCATTGGCACATGCCACACACGCCACTAGCAAAATTCTGGCATTGCCACTTGCACTCAACGTACAACCTACCACCCAAGGCATTCCACATGCCATTGGCACATGCCACGCACGCCACTAGCAGCTCTGGCATTGCCACTTGCGCTCGGCAGTACAACCAAGAATAAGGGCATTCCGCACATGCCAATGGCACATGCCACACGCGCCACTAGCAGCGCCACTTGCACTCAAGGTGCAACCAACACTCGAGATATCAACACAAACTGGGGGATGCTTTCCAGGGTTTTGGTTTGGCGGTCACAGCTTGCAGCGATAATTACGCTCACACTAAGAAAGCGTGAAAAGGAATAAAGCGGTCAAATAAATGAGGAAATAATGGTGAAAACGTTTTCACCCATAAACACCTTTGAGGTTACCACCTCCTCTCATTATTTCACCCTTTACTCTCTTCCTTCATGAGTCCAGTACATTTCAACCTCGACTTGTATAAATAGGTCTTACTATTTCACCAGACAACAAGTCTCGTCGGAGAAAAATACTACACTCTCGGAAATGCAACTTTGCAAGCTCTCCAAAAAGCTTCCATCTCTTGCAAGCTTACGAAGCTTCTACTGATACAAGTCGAGACACTACTCTCCTGAATTATTCTCGTCCGAACACCTTTCTTTGCTTCCTCCCCAAATCAACCTTTCTCCTCCACTTTTGTGACCAAGCAAGTCTGGAACGACCATTTCTTGGTTTAGGCCGACTTGTACAGATTGATCTCTCGAATCTATAAAGTGCTCACGTGCAGCACATTTGTTTAGGGTTTGAACCAGTTTCTTACTCACCTACCGAATTTACAGAAATCGGCAGAAACGATTTTCACCCATAAACAGTTGCGCAGTGAGTGCCCTTGAACCCTTTGTCAACTCATTGTTCAAGAAGGCCACCATCGCAGTACCCCAATAATACCTATGTATCTTATCTAAGGGATCCAATAGTTGCATATAATCAAGGCGTCGACCAAGCTTCCAGAATCGCCGGGGAAGATACATTTGCCCGTGACGTATAGCAAATAACTGCGACGCGGTAGCATTGATTCGCCTCCAGTTCACGCTTTTCTTCCTTATCAAAGATTTTCTTGGTCCCAGATAATTTGTCCCTCAACTGCTTCAGATTAAACTTCTTTCTTAGACAACCATTCTTTATCACAAGCATAGACTCCGTTTCAGTTTGATCCCAACCGAATAATATCTTGCTTTTAACTCAACCTCGAGGCCTAGAATTTGATGAGCATCATCGGGAGTTAGCGCCATCTCATTGAATGGGAATTAAATTGTATCAGTCTCTCTGTAGAACCTCTCACAGAATGCAGATACGGTAACTATATCATGCTCAATATTCAACTCTCCACCGCATGCCACAACCCAGAGTTCTTGAAAATCACTTTCACCTCGTCACAACTATCCTCAAGATCCAAATTCTTAGTCAATGAACATGAATCTTGGCGCCTTATGAGACGGATGACATGCTTCTGTTCCCAAATACCAACAAAACAAAATGAAAAGAAATACAAACACTTGACGCAAATTGAAGATAAATACACTTAATTAAATAAAACAAATAATGATCGAGATTATTATGGGTTTGACATGCCTATGAGTCTTTGCATCCAAAGAGAACATTTCCACCATCTTATGGGGTCCCCGTTGGAGGCTCACCTGGTTTCAGTCTAACCATCAAGTGAGGAGGATGCATGTGGGAATCAGCTGGTTTAGTGATAACCCTCTTCTTATTTCCGTTTTAGTTGTTGAAGATTCGGTTTGTTGAACATTAGCTTGAGTTTGTTCTCCATCTCCTTCTTCATCCACTACCCCTTCAACAATTTCATCTTTGATATCCTTATATTTATCTCCATTATCATCATCATCATCATCATTACCTCCTCCAACAGGTAGCATGTCCTGATCACCATCATCATCATCATCATCATTGTTTCCTCCTCCAACAACCGGAGTTCTTTCATCAACATCATCATCATCACCTCTTCTACCATATGGAATTGATTGGTCTTCATCTGGAGTTTCATCCGAATCACTTGGTTCCGATGGTGGTTGAGAATCATTCCGTAAATGGATCTTGAGAGTCCCGGCCAGGATAAATAAATTTCCATCGATGTGTTGCAGTCAAGAGTTATTCACCAACACGATGAGGTCTTGAAGGAGGAGTAGCAGTTTTATTTTTTGCCTTTCGCAACCTGAACAAGAACAACTAAGAAAAAAATTCATAAGTCGGCAGGGTCGACAAATATAACCTTGCAGGCTACATAAAAGTCAGAAGGGTCGATATTTAAACTACATGCTGGCTAAAGTATAGTCGGCAAGGTCTTATTCCAATAACCTGCCGGCTTATAACAACTTAAACACATGATTTTTAACATCAATAGGCGGCATGCTCTGTAATCAAAACAATGTCGGCCAACATAAATCCGGCAAGGTAGTATTAAAATACCATTCCAACTTTCATAATTCAAGGCATCAGGAGTACTCAAAAATTGAAATACAGCCTGCAAGGTAAAAATTTATAACCAACTCAGCTAATAATAAATAAATGACACTGGCAGGGTACTAGGTTGAATACCTACAACCCCGAAGTGTCGATTAATATCTTAAAACAGGGAAAGATCTTTTAACCTAAGAGCTTTCCGACTAAACCTAGCTATGAAAATTTGGCAAGGTCGTGAAACAAACACCTTGCCGGCTAAATAACTGCAAATTCAAATATTCGATTTTTCTGACCTAATTTTACATGCAAACATGAAATTGAAGTACTAGAGAGTGAGTTTAGGTAGGCCCTTACTTTCTTAATCGCGTAATTTCTCTTTTTCACGGCTTCGATTTCTTCTTCTTCAACCGTTTTTTTTCTTCTTTTTCTTTTGAACTAACAAAGCAATTCCATGGTTGTATTCATGAGATTTTCGACTACTCCTTTCATACGACCCTACCCCTTGGAGGATCCATGGTTGAAGATTAATCGAAATTTTCGAATCGACGAGTTTTGATGGTGTTGTGATTGAAAGCCGGTATGGTTGTGGAGGAGAAGAAGAAGAGAAGAAGGAGAATGGAATGAAAAGAATAAATCTGATTTACGGTAATTAAAAATATAAAGGGTAAGGGTAGTATTGTAACTTCACCCATATTTGGCCTCCCCTTGGTAAGGAAACTATGTCCATATAAATCTAAGTATACCCCAATCTCAAGAGTTTTTAAAATAAAGAGAAAATTATTTTTGAAAACTGTACCAAACAGGCTTAAAATACCCAGACTCATGGGACCAAGACACTGACTAGCATATTTTTGAGTCAGTTGAGTCAGATCTGACTTAAAAAAACATATTGATTAAGATCCATATGACTTCGATGATTTCATCTGCACCCCGTACGGTTCGGGATCAAAGAAAGAAAAGATGATGTTAGATAGAACCTTAGTCTTCGTCGTTTATCTAACATGAATAATAATAATAGTAATTGTTCGTCGTTTGGTGAATTAAGGGCACGGTTTATCATAAGTGAAAAAAATTTATTGCTTACTATTACATGTCAGGCTAGTGAGGCGCCAATAGAGGTGTAAATTGGGTTGTGCCAGCACGAGCACAACCCAGCACAGCACGCTAAAAATCGAGCCCAGCCCAGCACGGCACATCACGATAGTTAAATGGGACGTGTTGGGTTTGACTAATGGTCATAGTAGCCTACTAAAGCACGCGGCACGGATTAGCACGCCGCCCCACACAACACAACACATCACGTTAAGAAAGCACGTCATAGCATGCACAAATACATAATACAACAAGGTATAATACATCACATTTTGTGTATATTTTACAAAAGAGTTACTACTATTCTATCTAGTTTTTTACCTTTTATACCGACTTATTTTTATATCAACACATATAATACCCAAATATTTGGAAACATCGTTGTTATAATGGCATTACCTATGTATACTTGACTAGAACATTAATTCACATGTTATCTATTTAGATATCGTGATAATGGCCGACGTAATTTCTATCATTAAGTGATCTCAAATTGTTTATAAACACGTGAGCCAGCACGACACAACACGTTTAAACCGTTGGCACAACCCATCACGACACACGGCACGTAAAGCACGCGATTTCAGTGCTGGCCGCACGTTTACACCTCTAGGCGCCAAGATGGCACGTTATTGCCGCCCTAGTTAGTGTTGACGGATGGCGCTACATTACATAGACCATGAAGCTCTAAGATAACGGGACTGGAGGGCCAAGAAGCGCCTATATGGCGTTACACTGTAGAGTCGGGGGCAAGTGATGAAGCTTATTGGCTAACATGATGAGGCTTCATCGAGGAAGTCAAGACGAGGCCGAATGACAAGGGCAACACGCGATATCTATGGAATTGAGTTGGCCCAAATTCAAGGATGATCCAAGAAAGTAGAATATGACAAGAGTTGGCCTATGCATTAGTCCACGGATGGACAAAGCTCCGAAATTGGATCGAATTGGCAAACATGAACGGTTATTGGCGATTATGAAACTACCTTATGGGACACATGGCTGTTCTGTGCATGTACAAATATTGTGCACGGTTTTTGCCTATGAAACTATTGTATATATAGTGAGAGATATTGTAAATCAAGAGGGAGAGTAGGATATGAGAGGCTATAAAGAGGAGATTAGTCCCATGTTTGAGAGAATAAGGCATCACCAACAGGGTGATGGCCTGTTTAGTCCATTGGCTGGACAAAAATTTATTTAATCTTTCTATTGATAATAAAATTAGTTTATTTAATCTTTTTCTATGGATAATAAAATGAGTAAATGGTGTCATGTCTTTGTGTTTATGATGTAGCTGATTTTGTGAGAGTGTCAAATGGGTTGATGCACGGAAAACCTCTTTGTGCTAATCGTGACATAAAAAGTTAAAGAGAAAAAGAGAGACTTCCAATATTGCATAAAGCCTTTAGAGCAAAGACAGGATGCATAATTTTATACAAGTGAAAGAATGAGTATTCGTGGATAAAATTGATTAACCGAACCACAGAGCATTGCAAGTCACATCCCATGAAAATTTTAGTCCGTAAAACGGACACGTAGCAGAGAATGAAGAAAGACTTTCGTCGCATAAATTTTTTAGAGTGAAGACAGATACATACTTTGATGTAAGTTTGCATGGATGAGTGCTTGTGCGTGAAGTTGATTCAATGAACCCCATAATATTATCAGTCATATCCCATAAAAATTTTAGACCGTGGGGCATCAGGAAATCAGGCCACTCTCCGATTATGGTCAACATGTAAAATTATATGACCCATTATTATAGCATCCTGATTCCTGACCGAATAATAAGGCAGTGTCCCAATTGTTCCGCCATCCTATATTGGTGTTTACATGGATGAATTCGTCAACTAACTAGCTCCAATCTGATTTTCCAAGGACATTTGGTATAATTCAGTACTTACCAGTGAACACCAATTAGCTAGAACCCAAATTAATGGCAAGTGATGATCCTAATGATTCATCATCTGATTTACCAGTTCGTACTGGGAAGATGGTGACAATGTTGTGTATTGATGGAGGCGGTGTTCGAGGTATAATTCCAGCAGTCATCCTAGAATTCCTAGAAGACGAGATCCGGGTAAATTTTCATTTTTTACTTTCTTATTTAACCCGATCGAGGCATTTTTGTGTGTAATCCTCTTATTGTTCTATAATTTGGTGTCGTAGAGGCAAGACAGTGAGTATGATGACGGAAGACTAGCTGATTACTTTGACGTGATTGCCGGAACAAGCACCGGTGGTTTAATAGCAACGATGCTCGCAGCTCCAGATCATAAGAAACCACGTAACAAGGATGGCCGACTTCGTCCTCGTTATGCTGCTCATCAAATTCTTGGTTTCTACAAAGAACACTGTCCCAAAATATTTGAGAAATCAATGTTGGGGAATTTGCCGGGGATTGGAAGCATCAAGGAGTATATGCGGTGGCCTAAATACGACGGAAAATACTTGCACAAATTGTGTAAAGATATATTAGGAGATCTGAAAATGCATGAAACTATAACAAAGCTGGTAATTCCTACTTTCGACATCAAGCTTCTTCAACCCACAATCTTTTCGACCGAAGAGGTACAACTACAACCCCCCTATTTACAATTTCCAGATCTAAAACTAAGGATAACCGGACGTTGGATCTTTTTACAGGCAAAGAGGAATGAGTTTAAAAATGCGTATTTACATGAGGTGTGCATCGGTACATCAGCGGCTCCAACATATTTTCCTGCTGTTCATTTCGAAACGGGTGACTGGGAATTCAACCTCATCGATGGTGGAGTTACAGCTAATAATCCCGTAAGCATAAAATCTTTACTGTTTCCTTCTTCCAGTTTTCTTTTTGTTTCGGTACGTTATATTTTTCGGATTGAGGTATAATGGATGTACCAAAAACATGCAGACAATGGTGGCTATGAACGAAGTAATAAGGGACAGTTTGGAGGAGCACCAGAGCACTCGGCAGGTGAAGGCTACAACAGACTGTACCCAGTACTTAGTGCTTTCATTAGGGACAGGAACAAAACCGAGTGCGAATAAATATGACGCTGAAAAAGTTAGCAGCTGGGGTATGGTGCAATGGATAACTCCAATCATGGAAGTGTACTCGGAAGCCAGTACGGACATGGTCGACATTGAAACTGCCATTCACTTCCGGGCTGTCCAAAGCCAGGAGAATTATCTCCGCATTCAGGTAATTAAACGACGCTTGCCTATAACCATGCAACGTGATAAGTATATAGGATCCGTACACATCTCCAGTTTTGTTTTGAATGTACGTTTTCTTTTATTAACCAACAAATTAATCTTCAGGCGTGTAGTTTTATTGAAGATGCAGCACCTCCGATGGACGTTGCAACAAAACAGAGTATGAAAGAACTAGAATGCGTAGGGAACCTACTCATACATGAGGATGTTTCAAGAGTGAATATTGATACAGGAGTATATGAGAGAGTGGAAGGAGGAGGCACAAACAAACAAGCCCTAGAACGCTTCGCAAAGCTTCTCGTAAATGAACGCAAGGCACGAAAGCGGGATGCATGCACCGCAAGAGAACAAAACCTTGAATGCGCCACAAAGCTTCTCTTGGATAAACCCGATGTAAGACAAGGAAAGGTCGTCAATAGAAAGTTCACGCAGACGAGCGTGCAATGAACTGTTTCGTTACATTCATTAGTATCTGCTGAAGTTCTTTGATATTAGTCAGCATTCTAGATCACACGCGCGGAAGTGAGAGTAACTTTTTTACTTTCAGTGGAAATGTCTCCAACCAATTCAATGTTTGACCACTATTTGACTTGCCAAAATTCAATCAAAAGTTTAGGTTTTTTTAGGTGGATTGTTAAGAATGATTAAAATTCAATTAATAGAATTTGGACTTATTTTGGTGAAGAATGTAGTTTCCAATGGAAGTATAATACTTGTATTGCTACAGCTATATTCAAAGTCTTGGATTATGATTGGCTCAAAGGTATTTGGAACAATCTTCCTTTGTGATCATTCAAGAGTGCGTTGGAAGGAAAGGAATGTAAGGATTTTCAACAACAAAAAGAGAAATTTAGCAAGCGTAGTTGGAGATATTAAGATTCAAGCTTATTTTTGAGCGGAATCAAACACTAAGATGCTATGTTTGACAACTATATGGTAGTTTGTTTATGAGATTCAGATTTCTATCGTTCTCTTTGAGAGGGCATGGAAGCAAGAGTGTTTGTTATTTCATTCACTCTCGCTAATAATTATCTTTTTGTTTTTCTAGGATGACCGATTCCCATGTCAGTTTTTTTTTTTTTTGTTTAGATTATTTTTATTTGGTTGACATACTCCCTTAAGTATCTCAATATCAATCAATTCTCCTTTTGACCAATCAGAAAGAGTTATTACACAATTACTAATGGGAGATACCACTGTTAGCGGGGAAATACCCCTCCATAGGTTAGAATTATATATATACTAGGTATCACCCGGGCCTACGGCCCGGGCTCAACCTTTATCGAATTTTGTATGTTGTTTGGCCGGTTTGTATCTTTCCACAATATTTTAGTCAACGTGTAAGTTAGTCAGTTTGGGGCTACAATATTTTGGTCCCAATATTTAGTTGGTCGTATCATATTATAGTCTGTTAGTTAGTCGGGTCACAATAGCGTGTTTAATTAGTTGGATCATAGTAGCCGAATATGGCCGGGGCCTACGGCCCCGGCCGTGGAGAAAATTTAAAGGCAAATGTAGTTCCCACATTAAAATTAGTGTGTTGGTCCTATCAATAACAGTCGGAAGTATAATTAGTTAGTCGGGTCATAGCAGAACGGTCCCAATATCCAGCGTCTAAAAGATTTTAAATTAAATTATTATTATGAAACTTTCTAATATATCAATTAGGAATGATTATGGAAACTCACGATGGGGAAGGATTAAGGAAACCCATAGTAATTAATGATTAGATTTTTTTTTTTCTCCAAAGAAGCATAACAAATATTTAGAAATTCCAAGACGTTTTTTTTTTTTTTTTTAATGTGTTTGGAATTTTTAAGTTATGCAAGCTTAGCCGGATCAGGAAATCAACGATCCGACGGATGTCTATATACAACATATAACCGATCGATCCGCGCCGTGGGATGACGAAATCGATGGTCGGATTTGTAAGGCTACACACAGCACTATTACAAATGCAAATTAAGTTACTTCAAGGGCATGTTAATCTTCTTGATCAAAACTTTAAAACGTATATCAGAAATCATCCTTGGGAAGTACAAAATGTAAGTATTGCACACTTTGTTCGGGTTTGTTCATGTGTGTTTTTTTTTTTTTTCCGTGGCCTAAATATTTGCATCGTATGTTTGCTCTTGTTACTGTATTCAGCCGCATGTGCCACAGCCACAGAATGTGCCTGGCGAAGGCGGAGTCCAAGGCGAGTCAGGTAATTCAATTACTTTCTATATATTGTTATGGAAGCTTAGTTATTATTATTCCAGGACGTTTTTTTTTTTTTTTTTTTTTTTTTTTTTTTTTTTTTTTGGAATTTTTAAGTTATGGAAGCTTAGCCGGATCAGAAATCAACGATCCAACGGATGTCTATATACAAACATATAACCGATCGATCCGCTACGTGGATGACGAATCGATGGTCGGATTTGTAAGGCTACACACACAGCACTTCTTTTTATAATATATATATATATATATATATATATATATATATATTTATGAAAATAGATCTTTATTAAAATTCATCTAAAGAATTTACATCAGACAAGAAGCTTGTTGGGAGCCTACCACAAGTCGGCTCCCAACAAGGTC
>JAJJWW010002520.1:0-34297 GCA_023531295.1 Papaver armeniacum | reverse complement strand
TCTCTCTTCGCAACTCTCCACGTCGATCTCATAGCATTTTTGTCCTTCCGTCCAATCTCCCTTTATAATTCCAACACCGCTAGGATGAGGAAATTTTATGCATTGATGATAAGTTGACGCTACGCCCAGAATTTCGTGCAACCATGGCCTTCCGATCAATGCATTATAAGGGGACTCCACATCAACTACACAGAACAAAATCCCCGTTGATAACCCTTGCAAAGTGTTGATGGTGGTTTTTAGACAAGGGGTAAAATCGTAAAACCCCATGACCTAGTGCTACCCGCAACACATTAACTAAGAGCATTTAACTCAGGTGTAAATAATTAATAGGGGTATTTTTTCAAAATACCAGATTAGGGTTTTCAACACAGAACCCTAATTCCAAAATCAAGCCGCACTCTGCGCACCATGGCAACAATGCCAAACCAAGCCGCACCCTGCGCACCATGGCAACAATGCCAAACCAAGCCGCACCCTGCGCACCATGGAAGCAATGCCAAACCAAGCCGCACCCTGCGCACCATGGCAACAATGCCAAACCAAGCCGCATACTGCGCACCATGGCAGCAATGCCAAACCAAGCCGCACCCTGCGCACCATGGCAGCAATGCCAAACCAAGCCGCACCCTGCGCACCATGGCAACAATGCCAAACCAAGCCGCACCCTGCGCACCATAGCGGAATGCCAAACCAAGCCGCACCCTGCGCACCATGGCGAAGAATGCCAAACCAAGCCGCACCTCGCGCACCATGGCAAAGAATGCCAAACCAAGCCGCACCCTGCGCACCATGGCAAGCAATGCCAAACCAAGCCGCACCCCCGCGCACCATGGCAGCAATGCCAAACCAAGCCACACCCTGCACCATGGCAAGAATTCCAAACCAAGCCGCACCCAGCGCACCATGGCAACAATGCCAAACCAAGCCGCATACTGCGCACCATGGCAACAATGCCAAACCAAGCCGCATACTGCGCACCATGGCAACAATGCCAAACCAAGCCGCTATGCCTTTGGCCCACGCCAAATATAGCGCCCTAGGCTTGCAAAACTTGCAACTAGGTCAACATGGCCGTACGTGCCATTGGCACATGCCAACACGTACCGCAAGCCATATTCCAAGTCGCTATGCCATTGGCACACGCCAAATATAGCGCCCTAGGCTTGCAAGACTTGCGACTAGGTCAACATGGCCGTGCCATTGGCACATGCCAACACGTGCCATTGGCACATGCCAACACGTGCCGCAAGCCATATTCCAAGTCGCTATGCCATTGGCACACGCCAAATATAGCGCCCTAGGCTTGCAAGACTTGCAACTAGGTCAACATGGCCGCACGTGCCATTGGCACATGCCAACACATGCCGCAAGCCATATTCCAAGTCGCTATGCCATTGGCACACGCCAAATATAGCGCCCTAGGTTTGCAAGACTTGCAACTAGGTCAACATGGCCGCACGTGCCATTGGCACATGCCAACACGTGCCGCAAGCCATATTCCAAGTCGCTATGCCATTGGCACACGCCAAATATAGCGCCCTAGGTTTGCAAGACTTGCAACTAGGTCAACATGGCCGCACGTGCCATTGGCACATGCCAACACGTGCCGCAAGCCATATTCCAAGTCGGTATACCATTGGCACACGCCAAATATAGCGCCCTAGGCTTGCAAGACTTGCAACTAGGTCAACATGGCCGCACGTGCCATTGGCACATGCCAACACGTGCCGCAAGCCATATTCCATGTCGCTATGCCATTGGCACACGCCAAATATAGCGCCCTAGGCTTGCAAGACTTGCAACTAGGTCAACATGGCCGTGCGTGCCATTGGCACATGCCAACACGTACCGCAAGCCATATTCCAAGCCGCTATGCCATTGGCACACGCCAAATATAGCGCCCTAGGCTTGCAAGACTTGCAACTAGGTCAACATGGCCGTACATGCCATTGGCACATGCCAACGCGTACCGCAAGCCATATTCCAAGTCGCTATGCCATTGGCACACGCCAAATATAGCACCCTAAGCTTGCAAGACTTGCAACTAGGTCAACATGGACGTACGTGCCATTGGCACATGCCAAACACACACGCTGGTAGCCTAACTTGCAAACCGTGCAACCTACCACCAAGGCATTCCGCACATGCCATTGGCACATGCCAAACACACACGCTGGTAGCCTAACTTGCAAACCATGCAACCTACCACCAAGGCATTCCGCACATGCCATTGGCATATGCCACGCACGCCACTAGCGATTCGGCATTACCACTTGCGCTCAAGTACAACTCCGCAACAAGGGCATTCCGCACATGCCAATGGCACATGCCACACGCGCCATTAGCAGCGCCACTTGCACTCAAGGTGCAACCAACGAGATATCAACACAAAACTGGGGGATGCTTCTTTAGGGTTTTGGTTTGGCGGTCACAGCATGCAGCGTACACTACGCTCACATTAAGAAAGCGTGAAAAGGAATAAAGCGGTCAAATAAAAGAGGAAATAATGGTGAAAACGTTTTCACCCATTAACACCATGCGGTTACCACGTCCTCCCATTATTTCACCATTTACTCTCTTCCTTCATGAGGCCGGGTACGTTTCAATCTCGACTTGTATAAATAGGTCTTACCTATTTCCACCGGACAACAAGTCTCGGTCGGAGAAATATACTACACTTACACTCTCGGAAAGGCAACTTTGCAAGCTCTCCAAAAGCTTTCATCTCTTGCAAGCTTCCTAAGCTTTCACTTTCTGATACAAGTCGAGATACTACTCTCCTCAACACCTTTCTTTGCTTCCCTCCCCAAATCAACCCTTCTCCTCCACTTTGTGACCGAAGCAAGTCTGGAACGACCATTTCTTGGTTTAGGCCGGACTTGTACAGATTGATCTCTCGAATCTATAAAGTGCTCACGTGCAACACATTTGTTTAGGGTTTGAACCAGTTTCACACTCATCTCTGAATTTACCGAAATCGGCGAAACGATTTTACCCATAAACAATTGGCGACCACAGCGGGAGGATTGATCTATCGGCTACAATGTCGACTGTCGATCTCGTTCTTCGACCCAGATGTCAAGATGGTAGGGGAAGGCGACTCAATCCGACGCAACTACCAGATGACCCGGTTACTAGTTATAAAAACTACACAAGAAATTGGGGACTTGCCGAAGATGCTACTACTCGATCCGACTCAACTACCAGACGACCCGGTTACTAGTTGCAAAAACTACACGAGAAAACTGGGGACTCGTTGAAGATGCTACCAGCGATTGGGGACTTGCGACTCAGTCCGACTCAACTGCCAGACAACCCGGTTATCGGTTGTTAAAACTACACCGTAAAACCGGGGACTCGTCAAGACGCTACCAAGAATTGGGGACTAATCGGCAATGCTACCAAAGAAGCCGCCTTGCTACCAAAAAAGCCGCCTTTTACTTGGAGAGGCGTGTTTGCAAGTGAGTAAATTTAGATTGGGCAAGATATACGATCTGTTTTTAGGATCTTAATAAAACCGCCATACTATTGCGTCTTGTGCCTATTACTAGCACACACTTTCATAAAAGCAATATTCCTTTCCCAAAACATAATCAGAGTCATATTATCAAAACCATTCATCCCAGAAATAATCCAACACCCAAAAAAAAAAAAAAAAGCTACCAGCTGTCTATCAAAGGTCAAGCTTTGAACCAGACATCCAATATGTCTTTCAAAAAAAAAGGAACCTAAATGAAAGATCAACAGAGAAACGTTCAAGGAAAATCATCCAACAGAAGTCTGCTCTTCTTGGAGAAAGTCAACTTTGCATCTTCAAGAGATGCTCTCTTTATAGTCAACATCTTGGAAAGCTTTTCGAGTTCCACCTCCTGTCGTACAATCTCCTCGGCGGAAAGGCTTTCGATTGTTGCATCTTTCAACTTTTGGATCTCAGCAAGGCCTTCGACAAACCACGAAGTGTTGAACTCCTTTTCTACGCACACGTCGTGATGGTGCTCCCAGTCGGCAATAACGTCTTCGAAACGGTGTGACCAAATCACCTCACGCATATCCTCGATGGAAGATAAAGACTTTTCCACACGCTTAACCAGTGCAAATCGACTAGTGACTTTCTTGGTTGTGGCCATATGTCTGTACTTCTCCCAGATTCTGGTGTACAACGCCTCGTACTTAGCCGACACGCTGAAGCCGCCAACCAGCACATGACCTGGATAAGGAACCAAGTACGGAGGATCAAAAAAGGCGCCTGCACCTGGCCTCACGACTCGCAAAGGGTCTTCTTCCATGACTACGGCAGCAACCATCAGAGAATCATCCTCCGTTTGAGCCACATCTGTGCCCGGCAATTGGCTAACGCCCATCTCCAAGTCACCAGCGGTGGTCACCAAAGGCAAGTTTTCGTGTGGCTCTACCCCAGAATCATCCTCCGAACCGGATTCCTCCTGCGAACTTGAGTTAGACATTTTTCAAAAGAAGAAACAGAAGAAGAAAGAAAAGAAGCGCTTGCCAGACGCGCTTACTAGACGTGCTTACCAGACACGCTTACCGGACGCACATGCCGGGCACACATGCCGCACGCGCATGCTAGCCACAGTACCACACTCTGTGCTAACAATTTGCATCCTTCCAGCGCTAACATCTTGCGCCCTTCCAGCACCATCCTCTCCCTTCAAACAAAGCACCATGAACTCAACCCATCTATCAAAAGAACGCAATGGGCTTTGGCGCATCCTCGAAATCAATATTGGAAGAGGAATATACCCCTTTATGAAGACAGAACCGTATGGTGTTCTCTGGGCGAACCGAACGTGTCTTCTTTTCATCTTCACCACCGGTTAACAAAATTGGCACGAAACCTGGGTGATTCTTCCGAGCAGAGGCAATTTTTTTTTTTTTTTTTGACGAAGAATTCATCATCCGTGTTTGGTTTGGAACTATGGGCATCTTTCGATGAGGCGTATTCTTTACTGGCTCAAAACTGCACACGCATTATTTTCTCCAGGGTTCAAAAATACACACGCAGTATTTTCTTCAGGGTTCAAAAATACACACGCAGTATTTTCTTCAGGTTTCAAATTATATATGCAGTATTTTATACGGGCTCAAGTGCGTCTGCAATATCCTTCTTCGGGTTCAAAATTATATATGGAGCACTTTCCTACGGGTTCGAATAATATATGCAATATTTCCCTTGGGCGCATACATACAATATTTTCTACAAGAGACACGCCAAGAAATTATATGCGCAATATATAAATGCCCACTCTTAGGGTTTACACCTACATAAAAAGGAAACAAGAGAAGTACTGGAAGACATACCTGGAAGCTGGTTTTTCTTTGTGACTCTGCCACTAGTAGGAAAGGATGAAAGGAATAAGGTGCAAGATGAGAGAAAGGGATTTTATATATATATGGGCGTGAAGATTCTGAAATAGGGAAGGATTTCCCTTTACCAAAAATCGTGCGGGCTCACAAGAACGCCCAATGCCGCCCAAGTTGCGCCGGTCCCGCCAGCAAGCACGCTCAGCTTCCCTACCTTGCGCCGGTCCCACCAGCTAGCACGCTCAGTTTCCCAACTTGCCCAACTTCCCAATGGCGCCCAAGCTGCATCGGCCCCACCAATTGCACCGACTTCCCAATGACCGCCCAAGTCACGCCTGCAAGCACGCAAAACTTCCACACCTTGCGTCGGTCCCACCAGCTAGCACAATCAGCTTCCCAACTCACGCCAACTTCCCAACGTCGCCCAAGCTGCATCGGCCCCACCAATTGGACCGACTTCCCAATGACCGCCCAAGTCACGCCTGCAAGAACGCAAAGCTTCCACACCTTGCGCCGGTCCCACCAGCTAGCACAATCAGCTTCCCAACTCACGCCAACTTCCCAACGTCGCCCAAGTTGCACCGGCCCACCAATTGTGCCAGCCTCCCGATTTGTGCAAAACTACCAGAGGCAAGGATTCCAAATCCTATTTATAAAAGGTCAGACAAGCTTCCTTTAATTTTCTTTACGGCTTGCTGTTAATAGTTTGTCACCATCTTATGCTTACCTCGCAACAAAGTCCCTGTTCCGAGCTAAGCATGGGACTTAATGTTGATTGTGGTTTTTAGACAAGGGGTAAAATCGTAAAACCCCATGACCTAGTGCTACCCGCAACACATTAACTAAGAGCATTTAACTCAGGTGTAAATAATTAATAGGGGTATTTTTTCAAAATACCGGATTAGGGTTTTCAAATACCTAACCCTAATTCCAAAATCAAGCCACACTCTGCGCACCATGGCAACAATGCCAAACCAAGCCGCACTCTGCGCACCATGGCAGCAATTCCAAACCAAGCCGCACCCTGCGCACCATGGCAGCAATGCCAAACCAAGCCGCATATCTAATGCCAAACCAAGCGCACCATGGAAGCAATGCCAAACCAAGCGCACCCACCATGCGCACCATGGAAGCAATGCCAAACCAAGCCGCACCACTGCGCACCATGGCGGCAATGCCAAACCAAGCGCACCCTGCCAAACCAAGCCGCACCTGCGCACCATGGCAAAACCAAGCAATGCCAAACCAAGCCACACCACCACGCGCACCATGGCACCAAGAATGCCAAACCAAGCCGCACCATGGCCCGCAATGCACCATGGCACCATGGCAATTCCAAACCAAGCCCAAACACCATCACGCGCACCATGGCAATGCCAAATGCCAAAAACCAAGCCGCATGGCTGCCAAACCAACCGCACCATGGCAACAATGCCAAACCAAGCCGCACCCTGCGCACCATGGCAACAATGCCAAACCAAGCCGCTATGCCTTTGGCCCACGCCAAATATAGCGCCCTAGGCTTGCAAAACTTGCAACTAGGTCAACATGGCCGTACGTGCCATTGGCACATGCCAACACGTACCGCAAGCCATATTCCAAGTCGCTATGCCATTGGCACACGCCAAATATAGCGCCCTAGGCTTGCAAGACTTGCAACTAGGTCAACATGGCCGCACGTGCCATTGGCACATGCCAACACGTGCCGCAAGCCATATTCCAAGTCGCTATGCCATTGGCACACGCCAAATATAGCGCCCTAGGTTTGCAAGACTTGCAACTAGGTCAACATGGCCGCACGTGCTATTGGCACATGCCAACACGTGCCGCAAGCCATATTCCAAGTCGCTATGCCATTGGCACACGCCAAATATAGCGCCCTAGGTTTGCAAGACTTGTAACTAGGTCAACATGGCCGCACGTGCCATTGGCACATGCCAACACGTGCCGCAAGCCATATTCCAAGTCGCTATACCATTGGCACACGCCAAATATAGTGCCCTAGGCTTGCAAGACTTGCAACTAGGTCAACATGGCCGCACGTGCCATTGGCACATGCCAACACGTGCCGCAAGCCATATTCCAAGTCGCTATGCCATTGGCACACGCCAAATATAGCGCCCAATAGGCTTGCAAGACTTGCAACTAGGTCAACATGGCCGGCCGTACGTGCCATTGGCACATGCCAACACGTACCGCAAGCCATATTCCAAGCCGCTATGCCATTGGCACACGCCAAATATAGCGCCCTAGGCTTGCAAGACTTGCAACTAGGTCAACATGGCCGTACATGCCATTGGCACATGCCAACGCGTACCGCAAGCCATATTCCAAGTCGCTATGCCATTGGCACACGCCAAATATAGCACCCTAGGCTTGCAAGACTTGCAACTAGGTCAACATGGACGTACGTTCCATTGGCACATGCCAAACACACACGCTGGTAGCCTAACTTGCAAACCGTGCAACCTACCACCAAGGCATTCCGCACATGCCATTGGCACATGCCAAACACACACGCTGGTAGCCTAACTTGCAAACCATGCAACCTACCACCAAGGCATTCCGCACATGCCATTGGCACATGCCACGCACGCCACTAGCAGTTCTGGCATTACCACTTGCGCTCGAAGTACAACCTGCAACAAGGGCATTCCGCACATGCCAATGGCACATGCCACACGCGCCATTAGCAGCGCCACTTGCACTCAAGGTGCAACCAACGAGATATCAACACAAAACTGGGGGATGCTTCTTTAGGGTTTTGGTTTGGCGTCACGTCTGACATGCAACGTACACTACGCTCACATTAAGAAAGCGTGAAAAGGAATAAAGCGGTCAAATAAAAGAGGAAATAATGGTGAAAAAGTTTTCACCCATTAACACCATGCGGTTACCACCTCCTCCCATTATTTCACCCTTTACTCTCTTCATTCATGAGACCGAACGTTTCAATCTCGACTTGTATAAATAGGTCTTACCTATTTCCACCAGACAACAAGTCTCGGTCAGGAGAAATATACTACACTTACACTCTCAGAAAGGCAACTTTGCAAGCTCTCCAAAAGCTTTCATCTCTTGCAAGCTTTCTAAGCTTTCACTTTCTGATACAAGTCGAGATACTACTCTCCTCAACACCTTTCTTTGCTTCCCTCCCCAAATCAACCCTTCTCCTCCACTTTGTGACCGAAGCAAGTCCGGAACGGCCATTTCTTGGTTTAGGCCGGACTTGTACATATTGATCTCTCGAATCTATAAAGTGCTCATGTGCAGCACATTTGTTTAGGGTTTGAACCAGTTTCTCACTCATCTACCGAATTTACCGAAATCGGCAGAAACGATTTTTACCCATAAACACAAAGGTATTCTCATATGAACTTCTCCTTTAGGCTTCTTCGTTGTTCCATTGAAACCATATATCTTATATGTCGAAGGTATCAATTCTTCATCCTTCCCCCCCCATAGTCTTGTAAGTATGGTAGAAAAGAATATTTACTGAGCTCCCCGTATCAATTAATATTCTATTAATCGCCCAGCAATTCTCTGCTTCGTCGTCTTCGCCATCTACAGGTTTTGGATTAATTTCCAATTTTACAACCAATGGGTTGTCATGCGTCTCTTTGCCTTCAGGAACCTCTTCTGCGTTGAAAGAAATAATCTGCATTTGCCATTCTTTTAACTGCGACGTCTTCGCAATGTTCATCACTTCTTTATTATTAGCATGCCTCGCAAAAACCCTACCGAGAACATTATCATGAAAATCTTCAACTGTTCGGTAAGAGTGTACAATGGAGTTGCAAAACAAAATTTTAGATTTCGATCCAACTTCTATTACGAATGTTTCTTTCCCCTTTACTGAATTTGTTCTGTGCATTTCTGGTGGTGGTGGTAATGGCTGAACCTTCTCTTCACTTTTCAGAAAATGACTTAGCTTTCCTTGGTCAATCATTCTAAGAATGATTCTTTTTATATTTCTGCAGTCATTTGTTAAGTGTCCATGAAAACGGTGGTAAGAACAGAACTCGTGACTTCTATCACTTGGTGGTGGCTCATTCCCCATGTTCCATGGCGCAGGTATGTTTTCCATCAAGAGTATAGCTTCCCATATTTTTCAACACTAGCATTTAATGCTGGCATTTTTATTTCTTCCCATACTACTCTTTCTGTGACGTCGCTGCCCTCCATGATAATTCTCGCCTTTGACTTCCATAAGTTTCTTGCGGATGATCAAGTCTTTGAATTTTTGTTATTGCCACTACTATCTTTGTTGTAGTAATTTCTTTCTCTCTCATATTCTTCTTGATCACGGCTTCCCATGGCTACTATCTTTGGTTGTCCATCATCTACAAAACATGTTATCCTTTCTTGTTGACCTTCCTACGCTCGGCATTGCAAGTACTCGCCACACCGACATATCTTGTGTTTATCAGTTTGGGTAATAAACTTGCATTCTCCTACCTCTTCCTTAGCAGCATTTGAACTTGTATTCGCAATTGGATACGATTCCATGTCATTTTGCCTTTCCTCTAAAGCAATATACTCCTCTTGAAGTTCTCGTTAAAGTTGGATTTAACCATGCCGGAGGCTTAATTAGGTGCACCCATAGTGGAGACTACCCATTTTACATCAAGTGAGGCACCAACCTTCAATTTTTTTGCAACTTTCTAGAAAAATTTAGAGTGTGTGTGTCACCGTACGTAAATTAAACTTTTTGTTTTCTCTTGATCTTGATAGTTTTTGTCTCCGTCATCGTGATTGTATTTTTGACTCTAAAAATTTGAATATATAGCAAATTATTTGCGAACATAGCGTTTATAAATGATAAAATGAGATATCTCTCATCCACTCTTCCAATTGACCATCTCGCTTCCCATTTGTCACATTTATTTTCTTTACCTTAGTACACATCGTCTTCCATCTCACGAGTTAGGTGTCTTAAACTTTCGCCAACTCTTTGTTTCAGTCCAAATACGTCTTCAATTCCTGGTCGCGAGGAGTTGTTACTTATGTATGCCCCTAAAAATATAGCTTGTAAATGGTTGAATGACGTGATGGTGTTTCTCGGTAAACCCTCAAACCATTTCAGTGCTTCTCCTGTTAAACTTGATGCGAAATATTTGCACAATATAGCGTCATGATTTTCCCACTGTAACATACATCTTACATACGCTTTGATGTGTTGAATTGCGCAAGTTGTTCCATCAAAAATGCTGGTTAATGCGGGTAAATTACACTTTGGGGGTATTCCTCCTAACTGCACCTCTAGTGTAAAGGGATTTTTCGCAGCTTCTTCGATTGCCTCATCTAATTGTCTTCTTCCTCCTCCTCTTCTATTGTTCAACATTCCTCTCATTTCTGCCAACTCTTTTAAGATTTGTTCATTTACATCAGGATTCAAATTTATTGGTCTTTTTAGCTCTGCCTCTCTCCTTCTGCGTTCATGTCTATCTTGATTTTCTTGTTCAGCATTTTTTTCTCTTCTTTCTCTGCGACTTTCTCCTCCATCTCGTTCATGGATCCGCACACCATTGTATCTATCATTTTCTCTTCTTGGTTGTCTATCAGTTCTCCTTTGTATTCTTTCATACTCTTCATTGATATTTCCATTGTTACGATTTTGCTCGCGTCTTCTTTCTCGATTGTCATGATTATTCTGCCGAATTGCTTCCTCCAATTCTCATTCTTCCATCTCTACCCTTAATCTTTCCCTTTCGCAAGCTAGACGCGCTTGTTCAATATAATGCTTTTCGATGTCATCTTCAATCTCCCTTTGTTTCCTCTGTGTTTCTCTCCCATGCAGTATTCTTCTTCCTTCTTCCTGATTTTCTTCATTAATTGGATTATTCTGCTGCCTATTTCCTTGATTTCCATTATTTTGGTTATTCTCAGAAAATCTCTGGACGTGGAATACACACCACTTCCCTTCTTTCGCAGTATCCTTCCCCGAGATTTAGCTCTCTTTCTAAATTTTCTTCATTAACATTTTCTCCAGGTAACATTCTCCTCCTATCATCTCTAACCGATCCTGGTCTTGATCTGGTATTACTTCTCGACCTCCTATTCTGCAACCTCATATTTTCCATTCTTAACTCATGGTTTTGCCTTGTTAAATTTGCGCGTTCTTCCGCTTCTAACCGTCTTTCTTCATGTATTGTTTGTCTCAACGTTTCTAATGCTACGATTTCTTCATTTCTATGAGCTGTTTCTCCCATTTCTTCTCGATTTCTCTTCTCTTGTCCATTATTTATCAATTGTTGCACTTCTTCTCTTTCTTCCACAGAATCTGATCTCCATGTATGCACGCTCACCCTATCATAATCTATTACTCTATTCGTTGCTGGTTGAATTGGTGGTTGAATTTGACCTTCTTCTCTATCTCTTGCGTTTATTCTTGATGGTTCACCTACTTCATTTCTCCTTTCTCCAACTAATCTCCCGCTTCTCCTCACAATTGTTGGTTGTTCTGATGCATTCCTTCTTCTAGCCATTTCTCAATTTTAGTAAATTGTTGAAAATTATTCAAAATTTCTTTCTCGTTACTCCTGATTCTTTCAATTCACAAGGTTGATCTTCTCCTCAGTCCCTGTTTTTAGCGCCTATGTAGTTGCAGGAAATCCCACAATACACCCCTCACTAGAATTTACTTTACTAATCCATTTGAAGATGAATAACTATAAATTTTATTGATTATTTTCTTGAAGTGTTCACAAAGGAAGATAGAACAGAATTAAAGAAATTACAATCACTCTAGATTTTCTCTCTCCTAATGACTTGCTTAACAATTCAAAAAAGAACCCCCTACAACAGATTGACTCAACCCTTTATATAGGGTAGTATACAATGGATGACAGCTAAGCAGTCCTTTATTTTAGGGAATAACTTGCGAAGTGTCGCAAGTGAATAAGTGTTCGTCCTCGCGACACTCTTAACCTTCGTCATATGTTCACATCTTCCTCGTGTTCTGGCTGTCGTCATTCATTGCGTCATTTATTTTACTTCCCCGCAACTCCTTCGTGATGTTGTATTTATTAATCTCGCGAAGTATTGATGTCGCGATATTCTGATCCTACAGGGTGGATGTAGCCAATAATATTAATTATATCCAAGCTGATAGATCTCTGGGATTTTGTATTACCTTGTTAATTACAGCCTTCAGAATGTGAGAAAAGTTCAGTCTGCAGTTTGGAGGAATGCAAGCAATAATAGAAATTTGTTTAAGAAAGATGTGGTTGAGTAAGTCCAGCGAGAGGAAAGTAGATGTACTATTAACAAATTCTCCAGATTCAGATACCTCGGTATTGATAAGTTACCTGTTGTGCCAAGAATATTGCACTCCATACAAAATCAGAGTTTTTTTTTTTTTTTTATAAAGATCTAAAAACATGAAGACATGTCGTGGTGTTTTAACATAACTCTTACATAATGCACATTCAAAGGGAATCGAAGTGTTAGAGCATTGCTTGGTTGAATCCACTGGCGTTGGTATGTCAAGTCTTTTTTCAAATTTAGATGCCAAAATGCATTCTTGATTTTGTCTACTAAAGTCAGTTTCATACTAGATTAGGTTTAAGAAGTAGAGTATAGAATCAAAGCTATCCTTGAAGAATGGAGATTGAAGACTACACGAAGCCATCTTGGAGAACATCAGTAAAGGTTTGTAACAAACACCGGATTCCATTTTTTACTCCATCTCTCCATTTATTGAAACAATAGCTCACTCTATGGAACAATCCCTATGACGGTAAACATACATTTATGTATACACTCGAGGATATTTGATCGCAAGACTTTAGTGAAAATAATCTTTCTTCCTGAAAAGGTCCTCATGTTATAATGAATGAAAATATGAATCCAAGGAGCCAAAAATCACTCAATTTCGAGTTATAATGAAGAAGTTATGAGTGATTTATTATAGCAACACTTATATGTGTGGCTAAGGTTGATTCCGTGAATAGGAAACTGTACACGAACTTTTGGAAACAGTTCGCGAGCTAAAACCGTGAATATGGTAGCTTTGTTTCCAAGTAACCTAGCCTTGATCATTCACTATAAATAGAGATTTCTTCTAACCACACAATCCATCCCTTGGAAAATTGTGTGCGTGCTGTGTTGCATAAGGTTGTTTTCCACATCTTTGTTCTTCACGAACAAGGATGAGATTCCAAAAGACTTTACTTGGGGTCATAGAGCACAAGGAAGCTATCTTCTTTGACAGTTACAGAAACTGTTTCTAGGTGTTTTTCATAAAACCTAGATTTACTAGATCAAGATATCTCTACATTATTTTTAGGTGATATTGTAAGGGAGAATCAATTAGGTCAAGGAACGTGTAAACCCTACTTGTTAATGAGCATCTTCTAAAGAGAATTGGCATTCTGCTAGAAAATTTGCGAGAGTAACTCCTAAAGAGAATATGTGTTTTGCTAGGAGTTTTACAAGTGTATGAATACAACTGAAGCAGGTATTACATCTAGCCCGATATCTGGTATTAGGTAATTGGTGTAACAACTTATAATTAGTGTGTGTTTAATCTGGACTAGGTCTCGGGTACAAAATATCTAGTGTTTATGTTATAATATATTGTGTTATATTTATAATTGAAACATCACAGGTTATACCAGGGACGGGCCTATCAAGGGGTTAATCTAGGCTATTGCTCGTCCCTATATATATTTGCTAAATAATTTTTGTAGTATACATATTTACCTTATTTTTGGTGTTTATCTGGGTGCTGAATTGAGTTATTCCATATTCAAAAATTGATACATGTGAGTGGGAGTTAATAATTGATAACGTACATGCGAAAGTGTCCTACTCCACCATCAGTCGAAGTCGAAAAGAGAATAGTTTGGAATTAGAATTTTTTTTCCTTCTTGCTAGTGGTATTCAACTTCAATTATTTAAGGTATTTATAATTTGTGATTTTTTTTAGCTTGTCAATCTAGGGTATTTGTTATGTCGGTGAGATTGGTGATATTTTTTCAGAAATTTTAAGGGATTCAATTTGGTTATGCATACTTGTATTTCTAATTTTGTTATCTTGGTTGATTGATTTAGTGGAATAAATTGTTATTAGCGTTCTCATAATGTGTTTGTTTAGAAACTAGAGCTTTTGTTTGATTTTCCGAATTTTTCCTTAAACTTAAAGTTAGTTTTTTTTTTTTTTTTTAAATTTGATTCTAATGTTACAGTGTTATTACTTTGAGATCGATACGAAGGTTGGGTATATGCACATACAATATGCTGTGGCCGATAATATTAGGTTTCGTACATATAATCCTATGAGTGAAATTTGTAAACAAAAAAAGATGCAAGTCACTGCTAACTGCTTAACTGAATTTCTTATGGCCATTGATTGATCCTAGAAAATATAGGAAAATGGACCCAATTTAAAGGCCCGTCCCTATTTGCATTTGACCATGATAAGAACCTTAAATTGATATTCGAGTGGTGATAGTGGTCAATAGAACTAGGAAAACCAACTAAGAGCTTGATACTGATAGGTGACAAGAGTCTTGTAATCAAATGTATTTCAATTTTAAGAAAATCTTTAAGAAAATCACCAAGGGGTGTTCACACTTTGTTGTTGTTGTTTTGGGTTTTAGTATTGGGCATTTTTTGTTAACAAGTGGTAGTGTTTAGTGTCAGGTATCTACTAATTTTGTTCATGCTACAATGTCACTCGATCATCTTCGTCTAGCGACTAAGAAATTAAAAATGATAGAAACGTAACAAGATGGGTAATGAGTTTATTGAAGATTGGATGGTAGTTCATACTAAAAGAGAAAGTGCAGAAAAAGTGAAATGTGAGTGTACCATAGATCACTTTGCTTCATTGAGAAAACTAAAGGTTCAATTCTAGTACCTAAGTCAGTATATATGGGTTACATTTCTTTTGTTATCCAGTTATATATATCATCGGACCAAAATTTTTCATATTTGTGGTTTAAATGTTACACTTATACCTGTACTTACCCACTTATAATATCGTAATGTATAACAACTTTCTTGGTATTAAGTGAATGGAATATAACTTTTTGCAACAAAGTGTATGGAGTTTTGGTCGGTAAAGGTTTTTGTTAATTTTTATGGAGCTAACCCACTTGGAATTTTGTAAGGTTTTTGGTGATTCATGTTGCACCCTTGCAGGTGAGGTGACATATAGTCCACTAATTTCTACGAAGCTTACGGAAGGATTAGGATTTGGTTGTTGGAAAAGCGACGTATATGATATATTTGCATCAATAAAAAAGTACTACTTTAGAACTTCTTTCTTAGAAACTTTCAAAATTTCGTTGAACATTTTTTTTTTGCATGTTTAGCCCTGCCTAACATTAATTATCGGATACGTTCTTGTGTTGTACGTATTTAAATCTAGATATTATTAGCTCAGCCATAAATATAGATTACAAGACTTGTTCATGGTGAATTCGGTTCGTGAACAGTTCAGATATATACTAAGTTTACCTTGTTAAAACAATCTTAAATACAGGATTGTTCGTATAGGTTTGCAACGAAAAATTGGTGATTTACTAGTTACACTCTCCTTTTTTAGGAAGGGACAATCCTGTGGAGTCTTTCTTTGTATGAAAGACATTCTTGTATGCATTTCCACATGAAGTGTTGTACTTTAAGTGAAAGGTTTAGTTTCAAGATTTAGAAGCTATTTTATTTTGAAACAGATGAGGGTGTTATGAAAAATGATATTATATATATGCAGATTTTACAGTAAAATTTCCTTTTTTAGTTCTGACAAATGATTTTTTCATATTCTTGGAGAGGAATCCTAATAATATTGTAAATTTTCCCAACTATAAAATTATCAAAAAGATGTTAAGGCATACTTATTGAAAATGCGGGGGTCTAACAACCACACCCAACAATTCGTTTGGCAATCTGAGAGGACTTACTCCAATACACTTTCTAGAGAATCAACTAGACAGTCAGACTTGATGAGTGCCAAATATTGCATATTTCTACACCTTTTTATTGGCATTTAACTCATCTTTTGTGCTCAGAAATCAGATATTATCCCAGATTCTGTATTTTCCCTGTTTTCAAGAATAAATATTTGTACTAATTAATTTTGTGTTTTTAGGTAGTAAATAAAGCTTGGAGAAATTAAGGAGCCAAAAGAGCAGAAAATTGGAGACGAGCGTCTATGGAGCAGAAAGCCAAAGCCCGCGCGCGCATCAATTGCAACCCAACAAGTAGCAACCCATTTACAAGACATGGGCTCGAGCAATCCAAGACCCGGCCCATAACCCGGATCCAAGCCCGTCTTATCTGAGCCGTCAGATTTGATCCATTTGCATCCGACGGTCGCATCAGCCCACGCATCGGTGTCTCCCGCATCCAACGGTCGCTCCTTCATGCACATCAACCACTCGCTGCACCCGCTTCACACCCAAGCCACCTACACCTTCATCCATCGACCAAAACCCCATTTCTCATTTTATCTTCTCTTTCTTATCCCCCGACAAAAAACCAGAGCACCACCTCCTTCACCCGACCAGTTGCAGAACCACATCACCACCTTCACCATCTCTTCTCCCGACAACAACAGCAACACAGCCACCACAGCCGCCTGCTCCGCCTCCTAGTTCTAGTTATCTCTTACATAGCTTCTCCCTTAACCCTAGAAGCTAAGTTGGAGATAAATGGAGCTAGGGTTTTCTCCAACATCAAATTAATGGAGTTCAGAGCCGACTTTGAGGAGGGAACAAGATTGTGTACGCATTAATTATAAGTTTGAATGATCGGGAGGTATAAATTGAAGTTGTTCTTCATGTGAGAGAGATAGTCTGTTTTTAGGGTTTGAATTTTGTAATTAAAATTTCAAGTCTGTTTTAAGCTTTGCATGATGTTTTAAGTTACTCTACTAGGGTGTAGATGAAACCCTTTGATTTAATGTGAAAGTAATCAGATTCTCAGCTTGTTCTTATTGTGTGAATTGCTTAGGATTAGAGTTAGCTAG
This sequence comes from Papaver armeniacum, assembly GCA_023531295.1. Classification (NCBI taxonomy): domain Eukaryota; kingdom Viridiplantae; phylum Streptophyta; class Magnoliopsida; order Ranunculales; family Papaveraceae; genus Papaver; species Papaver armeniacum. Next base: position 16,995 of record JAJJWW010002520.1, on the reverse strand, counting down.
TAAACTAAATTTACTTGTGATCAATGGTACTGTAAGAAGACCATTGATACTAGGAGTAAGTGAGGGAAGTTAGCTAGAACAAATTTCCATCTGAGGCCTTCAAGGGAAGGCATAAGAACAAAGTGAGACTTTGTATTACCTTAGCTTAAGATTAGAGGGTGGATTCAACCACCCTGGTGCCACTCAATCAACTGTTACAACACCTTGTGCTCATTTACCAACTTAGATTAGAGTCACAACAATCCTTAGTCGTTTCGACACCAAAACCAACCTACAATTGTGTTAACTACTTTAGAAATCAGTTAGTGAAGTTTGAGATCAACTTTACACATACTCCATCTCCCTGAGGATCGACCTGTACTTGCCCTGCTGATGAGTGCCAAATATTGCATATTTATACACCTATTTATTGGCATTTAACTCATCTTTTGTGTTCAGAAATCAGATATTATCCCAGATTCTGTGTTTTCTTTGTTTTCAAGAATAAATATTTGTATTAATTAATTTTGTGTTTTTAGGTAATAAATAAAGCTCGGAGAAATTGAGGAACCAAAAGAGCAAAGAATTGGAGACAAGCGTCTATGGAGCGAGAAAGCCAAAGCCGCGCGCGCATCGAGCAAACCATTTACAAGACATGGACCCAAGCTATCCAAGACCCGCGACCCGGATCCGAGCCCGTTCACCCTGAGTTGTTGAGATTTCTATCTCCCACATCCAACGGTCGCTGCTTCCACGCGCATCGAAGATTGCTGCTCCCGCTCAACACCAAATCACCCCGATTCTCCCTCAGCCGTTCAGATCATCTACTCCTCATCCGACGGTCGCTACAGCTGGCGCATCATCTCTCGCCACTTCCGTTCCACATCAAAACCACCTAACCCTATACCCTCTCGACCAACTCCCCCATTTTCTCTTCCATCTTCTCTTTCTTCTTCCCCCATACCTCTGCAAAACCCATTCCTCCTTCACCCGACCAGCAGCCATCACCACCACCTCCATACCCTGCCACAGCCGCACAACCACAACAGCTTCTCCATCAGAGCCTGCTCCACCTCTCTAGGTCTAGTTTTCTCTCTCTTAGCTTCTCCCAACCCTATAAGCTAACTTAGATAAAACTAGATCTAGGGTTTCACCAAACATCAATCAATAGCCGAATTGATAGAAGAGACGACTGATGCAGAGAGTATGGGTGAGAGGTTTTCATTTAATTTCTATTTTAAAGTGAATTTAGGGTTGGGTTTTCTTTGGATGTATAAATAGAGGAACTGGGATGTTTGAAGGTATGCCTGGCTAGCCAGAGCACCATTTAGGGTTAATTTGTATTATTTCTTTTGATGTTCTAATTTAGTTTACTAGGGTGTGTTGAAACCCCTAATATCATGTTAAGTAATTGTTTTTGGTTCTCATTCTTGTTGTGTGTTATAACATGACTAGGATTAGTAATTAGCTAATGAACTTGTAAACCTGTGATGGGTTGTACTGTAGAAAGACAATTCATACTAGGGGTGAACTAGTAGAAATTAGTTAAGGAAGATCTACTTAAGACCTTCAAGGGAAGGCACAAGAACTGAACTAGAGACACATTGCCTTAGCTTGAGGTTAGAGGGTGGATTCACTGCCCTAGTGAGTCATAATCTGCTCATAATTTACTTTGTTACCTTAGTTTAGATTCATACAATATCAACTCAGTCGTATCGACACAAAGCAAAACAATTCTGTCACTTGTTAGAAATCAGTTAAGTAAGCCTAGAGATCAACTATAGCACCACAAGTCTTGTGGATCGACCCGTATTTGCTCAGTGCTGCATTGTAGACACCGTGCACTTGCGGTTTAAGATGTAGGCAAAATCAAACCCCTTTTCAGGCCTACCAAGTTTTTGGCGCCGCTGCCGGGGACTTGGCGTGTGCCCTGTTGATCCATTGTTTGCTTTACTAATTTCCATTTCTCCACTGTACATATTTGCCTTGAATTATTACCTTTGTTAGTGTAGTGTAGCTGTTAGTTTTCTTTTTCTGCATCCTTTATTTCACTCTGTTATTACATTGTTGCATTGGTAAATTTGTTAGTTCTCCTGCTTGTTCTTGTCTAACTCTACACCTACAAGCTCTGCATCTTTGCTTAGTAGTGTCACTTAGTGTAAATATCTTATCAACATCTGTCGCTTAGTTGCAACATTAGTTAACTCTCTAGGTTTTTCAGCCTTCAGGTCATACTCCCATCTGTACATATCATCACTAAGGTTATTATTGTAGTGTTAACCTTTCTTTGTCACCTTGCTGATACCTGCTGTTTCACTCAACATCTGCTTTCCTGTGTCAGCTGCATAGTACTCGTTGTTGCTCCATTAATCTGCAGCTGAAAGTCGATTACTTTTGTCAATAGTTGTAGCACCAAGTGTGGCACTACTCATTAGATGGAAGTGTAGAGTTTCTCAGTAACTTGGCCCATACTTTCTAAGCTGTAAGGTAATAGTGCATTGCACTCAGCATTTGGCATAGGCTGAGCTCAAGCTTGCCTGATTTGGCCTGTCATTTATGACCCAAGGCAACTTTACAACATTTTCAGCATCTGTAGCTTAGTGGAAAATATTTCAAGCTCAGTTTGTAGCAGCAGTTCATACTTCCTGAGTATCCACAATTTCTGTGTACTAAAAATTTCCCTGAGAAACCAGGTACCTGCACTGCTGTTGTGGAAATATAAACGGAGTAAAAAGGAGCATAACACGTCTTTCTACCTTGCATACATCTAGTCCTGCACCAGCAGTACCTGCAACATATCTCAGTGAAACAAGGAAAGTAGAGCAACCCCTGCGACTTATAATGTGAGTGGTTCCTTGACCTCTGAATTACGCACATGCTAGATGGGAATATTATGACATTGCGCTGAACTGTATTGCATGAATCTGTCATCACAATGAGCTATGTATCAAAACTGATCTGTGCATCAATGAAAAGTTGCTGATCATCTGTGTATGTGCATTTGAGACCCATGCTTGCATGATAAAACCTTGCTAGGAATTACTCACACCTGAAATCTGTGCTTGTATGTTCTGTGACCAACCACAACCATCTACCCTGCAATTTGTGGTGCACAAATTTGTGAACAGAGGAGTCAACTGACCCTGTTGACACCTACAACTGAGTAGTCTGCCCACTAGCTGCTGTGCCATAGCCAATGGCCATGAGAGATTAGCTCTGAATTGTGTGCATAATTCTGTGACGTTTGAAGCAAAACTGTGTTGGCTGAAACCTTTTACTCGTGGGTGATTTATGCATTAATTTCTTTGCCTTAACAAGCACCAGCACCAGCTCCAGCCCCTGAAGCTGTTGAGTGTGAGCTGCAGTTTGGTCAGTTAGCTGCAACCCCAGTGGAAGGCAACTGAATTAGTTGATATCAACTCAGGCAGTTGATGCCACATACACTGTAACCATATGCATACTCTGAACCCTAAGGCTAACCAATCCTGTGATGACCTGTGCCTAATACTGAACCTTATTCACCTGATAAACCATCGGTCTTGCATTTTAGGGTACAACAATCTTTGAAAAGTGACATCAACTGTGATAGTTGACTTCATATACCCTGTAATTTTTGAGCTCAACCTCTGAGAAAACTGAAGTCAACTGAGTATGTTGGCATTCTGTGGCATGTAATTCTGTGTAGAAAATCTAAAATACTTCATCTGCTTTTGCACCTCTGCATCTGTTGCATCTGCTGACCTAGTCAACCTTGCATACTCTAAACATAACCCTGAGCATAACCCTGACCCTGTGGCTGCTTGCCTTGGATGATTGCCAGTGGTGCTCAACCTTGACCGTGTGCTGCATCTTGAATCTGTGAACCTCTTCACATGCTTGCATAACCACCAGTGTTGATACTCTGCCTCATAACAATTGCCCTGTGGTAGTATGCTAGCCCTAACTCTGTGCTGTGACTTACCTGGGCACAAACCTGCTAAGCTGTGCTGTGTATAAGTTTAACCTGTGCTGAGCATAGACCAGCCTGCACAACCACTAGGCTGTATCATTTTGTGTGAAACTGTGTTGTGCTCATTTGCAATATGTGCCACCACGCCCGGTCTTTGTAATCTCCCGTGTGCTTGAATTAGGTGTTATTTTGTGTGCATTTGTGCTTAATCTGTGTTGAAACCCACATAAAGTGTTGTGCTTTGCATGAGCTGTGCTGCACCTAATTTGGGCTGTGTGCAACATGCCATACACATCTTGTGCTGTGCTGAGAGTTGCACTTACACCTGTGTAACCTTGCCAAGCTGTGCCCATAGCCAGTGCATGATCTGAGCTGCTCTCAGACCTGTGTTGAGAAAGCTTGCCAATCTCTGCACAAAACTGAGCCACAACCACTGGGCTCTGCTTCTGCCGCACACAACCTAGGCTTTGCACAACCACAGAAGCCCACAAAAACCAAATAAGCCCACATAAACCAAAGCCTACATAAACCAAAACCCATTGAAACCAAATATGAAGCCCACTGTACTCTGGGCTTTGCATAACCTTTGGGATGTGCATCTTTGCATCACTTGGGCTTAACTTCCCTGTTTTGAGACATCATTGGTTTTACATGCTTGATGTGTGCTAGGCTATAATGCTTCTTTTTGAGCCCAAATTGAGTTGCTAGATCATGTCAGGATTTTGGTCTGCAACAGGGGATGGCCAGAAATCAATTAGAGAGCTTGCTTATGGGCATGTCTCACAGTATGAACAGCCCACAGACCATAGTGATTTCAGGGAATATTATGAGCCTTCTCAGGGCCCTGACCTTGAATATGCAAACCCTAATCATCATGCACACATGTTTCAATCACCACAGTGGGGAGTTGAACAATTTTATACTCCCCCGACCTCTTGTATGCAATCAATGGAAAAAACCCTCATGCTCATGGAGCACTACAATGCTAGGTTTGAATTGAATGCAATGCATGATCATCCATATAGCAACATGTCTGAATTTCCTTTCTCTAGTGAACCCCATGCACAACCATACAGTGAATATTCATATGAAACATGCATACCCACTAGTGAAGACTCTCCTTCACTTGAACATCTCACTATGATTCTTCAAATGAACCTGAATGAGTTACAAAATGAAGATTGGAAAGAAGTTTATGATAGGATGTTTGTTATTCCTGATAATTTTGAAAATAGTGTTTCTAGTCCTACTCATGCAACTAACACTGAATATGAACCTAATCTAGAGGTAGATGAGTACACTAGAAATGCTACAAGTTTGAATAGGGAAATGCATTTTTGTTATGATGATGATGATGATGATTATGATATGTTAGAAGAGCATGTGCATGCAGAAAATATGATGGAATCATTTGGTTCAGAGACGTTATGCGTCTCTTCTGTGAACCCTATGAATGATACTTCTTCTAACATTCATACATGTGATGTTGACTCTGAGTTTGGGTTTGTGAAATTCTTCAGTGACAGTGAGCATGCTACACAACTTGTTTGTGACTTAAGAAAGGATGAATCTTCTGTTGACACTAATGTTCTTTTGGATCATGATATTATTTGTGTGTCTGATTCCCTGCCCATGTCACAATATGTTGCTTCCTCTGATTTGCCTTTGCATGACACAAAGCTTGTGAGTGATGATGATTACGAAATGGAGATTGATGAACTGTTTTATGCAGGTGAACATGATTTACCTTCGTCTGACCTTAGGAAAGTATGTGATGGTGCAAATGATCTTATACATGAAAACCACTTAGATGTACCTAATCTCTCTCCTAAGGCACAGATTGAAACTCTTCCACCAAACCTAGGTGTAGTTTGTAACAAAATTGCAAAACCAACTTTTCTGAAAATGCCTAATTTAGGCCTAGAGCTTTGTGCTTCCCAAGTCCTCTTGGACTATTTTGCATCAAAGTATAACACTTTTAAGGAACCACAGTTGGAATGTGTATGTCTGCCTGTTATTAGCAAAACTCATTTTGAGTTAGACCTTTTGCATGATGTACCTTTAAAATTGCAAGATTTTGTGCTCTCAAACACACCTGTTCACAAGTTTAGGTTTGGGGGAAAATCATTCTCCTATGCAGTCTTACTTGCACTTTCATGTTATATTTGTGTAAGGTTGTTGATGTCTGTACATTTCGTCTTTTGGGTTGATCCTCAACTCTTTAGATTGTTGATGTATGGTGAATTTTCATTGTATATAATCCAGTAGGACTTGTTAAAATTTTCTTCTCTTGAATCGGTTGAGTCTTCTTGTACATATATTGTGCTAATCCGATATGATCTCCACTGAGAATGTTGGATTCTAGCCTTCACTATTGAAGCTCTAACCTTGCTCCACCGACATCCGGTAATCTCTTCCCTTTTCTCTACTCATCATAGTTCTCATGGTATATGACTATTTAAAATTTTATCATCTGTTGACACATTGAGGACAATGTTTGATTTAGGTTTGGGGGTGCATTTGCATGTAGAGTTTTTAGCCTTTGTTTTTCATCTTTTGTTAAAAAAAAAAATGGAAAAATTCAAAACTTTTTGCAAATAAAAAACCTCCAACTTTTAGAGATTTTAGAGTCACTAGCATGCTTCTAGCTATGTTTACATAGAGAGTCTGACCGAAATAACAGAACTTGGAAGTACTGGAGAACGCAATCGGGTTTCTTAGTTGATTAGAGCGTTAAAGTTGGATTTAACCATACCGGAGGGCGAATTAGGTCTTTGTTTAGATTTTCGGTAGTAGAATTGTGATCACCCATAGTGGAGACTACCCATTTTACATCAAGTGAGGCACCAACCTTCAATTTTTGCAACTTTCTAGAAAAGTCATTGTTAGAGTGTGTGTCACCGTATGTCAATTCCGGGTAGGAATGGTGAGCTACCCAACTTCGCACCACTTTCAGCACTATTTTTGATCTCTTGAGTGCTAATTTTTGTCAATCATGAGGGTGACGTCTAAAGATGAAAACTTCTTCTAAATACCGATTTATAGTTAGCATCACTCTCTCTCCCTCTCAACAACATCAACACATTCATAGAAACACATCATCGTCAGCAAGCGGAGCATCATCAGAATATTTGAAGAAAAGTTGATATAGTCCAAGGTTTATGTGCAACAAAGAAAAGAAAATAGGATGAGAATTAATGAAGTTTGTGAAAAATTGATTTTTACTGTTTTATTATTATTTTTATGTCATATTTGTATCAAAAAAAAAAAAAAAAAAAAACATTAATTATTTTCTGAGTTTAGTTACCGTCAAGTTAATTCCTTGTTAAAAAAAAAAAAAAATTGAGTTTATTTGTATGTTTGTCAAGTTTTTGTAAAGTTCAGAAGTTCATCATCAACATTTGAAGACCGAAGACCAAAGATTGAAGACGTTTCTATGAATGCTGAGAGAGTGATATTAATTGCCGATCGGGTGAGAAGGTAAGTGATTACTCCCATCCTTGCTAATGGTTGATTTCATTTCTTAGAGATCATCAGAAAAAGATTCTTTTTGTCCACACTTCTGTGGAGTCTCCAGAAATTATTTCGGAAGGTTATCCTTCTTACCTACAACGTGTGCAGGACTTCTCTCTTTATTCCTGCCTGCACACATGAGAGACTAAAAAGGCGGTCTTTTTAAGTGCAATTATCATAAAACCCTAATGGTGAGGCAGAAGTCGAGGCTTATGATCACAATCGAATCCGAATTCTTTCATATGGTATGGTTACTTCTCGCTCAGCACTTAAGGATGAGAATGCGTTCTTTGATAGTTCTAACTTCGTGTTACTAGCATGCAGAAACTCTATGTCCTCATAGCTCCTTGGATGCTTGAGACTCTTTTACACTCTGAAGTTGGAGAAGGTTTTGTGGGTACACCTCTGTTAAACCCTCACGAGACTACAACTCGTCCACTAGGGACACCTAGCGGTTTAAAGGCTTAGTGCATACGCTAAATGCATTCGAGAGACTGCGACGGGGGTATAGTTAGGATTTCTTAATTTCTGTTTCACTTGAGGACAAGTAAAATTCAGGTTTGGGGGTATTTGATGAGTGCCAAATATTGCATATTTATACACCTATTTATTGGCATTTAACTCATCTTTTGTGTTCGAAATCGAGATATTATCCCAGTTCTGTGTTTTCTTTGTTTTCAAGAATAAATATTTGTATTAATTAATTTTGTGTTTTTAGGTAATAAATAAAGCTCGGAGAAATTGAGGAACCAAAAGAGCAAAGAATTGGAGACAAGCGTCTATGGAGCGAGAAAGCCAAAGCCGCGCGCGCGCATCGAGAGCAAACCATTTACAAGACATGGACCCAAGCTATCCAAGACCCGCGACCCGGATCCGAGCCCGTTCACCCTGAGTTGTTGAGATTTCTATCTCCCACATCCAACGGTCGCTGCTTCCACGCGCATCGAAGATTGCTCCTCCCGCTCAACACCAAATCACCCCGATTCTCCCTCAGCCGCTCAGATCATCTACTCCTCATCCGACGGTCGCTACAGCTGGCGCATCATCTCTCGCCACTTCCGCTCCACATCAAAACCACCTAACCCTATACCCTCTCGACCAACTCCCCCATTTTCTCTTCCATCTTCTCTTTATTCTTCCCCCATACCTCTGCAAAACCCATTCCTCCTTCACCCGACCAGCAGCCATCACCACCACCTCCATACCCTGCCACAGCCGCACAACCACAACAGCTTCTCCATCAGAGCCTGCTCCACCTCTCTAGGTCTAGTTTTCTCTCTCTTAGCTTCTCCCAACCCTAGAAGCTAACTTAGAGAAAACTAGAGCTAGGGTTTCACCAAACATCAATCAATAGCCGAATTGATAGAAGAGACGACTGATGCAGAGAGTATGGGTGAGAGGTTTTCATTTAATTTCTATTTTAAAGTGAATTTAGGGTTGGGTTTTCTTTGGATGTATAAATAGAGGAACTGGGGATGTTTGAAGGTATGCCTGGGCTAGCCAGAGCACCATTTAGGGTTAATTTGTATTATTGCTTTTGATGTTCTAATTTAGTTTACTAGGGTGTGTTGAAACCCCTAATATCATGTTAAGTAATTGTTTTTGGTTCTCATTCTTGCTGTGTGTTATAACATGACTAGGATTAGTAATTAGCTAATGAACTTGTAAACCTGTGATGGGTTGTACTGTAGAAAGACAATTCATACTAGGGGTGAACTAGTAGAAATTAGTTAAGGAAGATCTACTTAAGACCTTCAAGGGAAGGCACAAGAACTGAACTAGAGACACATTGCCTTAGCTTGAGGTTAGAGGGTGGATTCACTGCCCTAGTGAGTCATAATCTTCTCACAATTTACTTTGTTACCTTAGTTTAGATTCATACAACATCAACTCAGTCGTATCGACACAAAGCAAAACAATTCTGTCACTTGTTAGAAATCAGTTAAGTAAGCCTAGAGATCAACTATAGCACCACAAGTCTCTGTGGATCGACCCGTATTTGCTCAGTGCTGCATTGTAGACACCGTGCACTTGCGGTTTAAGTTGTAGGCAAAATCAAACCCCTTTTTAGGCCTACCACCTGCCTCCAATAGGCGTTGTGCACTTGCAGTTACCTGTAGGCAAACACTTTTCCCAGCCTACCAAGTTTTTGGCGCCGTTGCCGGGGATTTGGTAGTGTGATGTGTTGTTCACTTGTTTCTTTTCACTGATTTCCAACCCACCATTGTATATATATGCTCTGAAATTTTGTTTTTAATCAATATTAGTATAACTTAGCTTAACTTTTTACATCTCTGCATCTGTTATTGCATTTTAGTTAGCTTAGTTTAATTACTTTCAATCCTTCCATCTGTCATATACTTTGCACTCTGTGTTAGCATTAGTTGTAGCTTTAACTTCAATCATAATCAATTGCATCATAAACCTGTAAAGCTTCATTGTTATGTTTGCTAGTTTTGTCTTTTATTCTTGTTTTAGCTCATTGTCTCTTAGCCTTGCTTGTTAAAGTTGTTTCTCTCTCAGTTCATTGATTGGAACATGCTGTAGCTTACATTGTAAGCCTGTTAGTTTGTACCTGTCAATGCATGTTGCTTACTCAGTACTAGAGTATATCACAATCACAATTGTCGTCTCAGTACATTGAAACATTCATCCTGAGACTGCTGACTTCCTCCTTTCAGCATCAACTCCATTGTGTCAGCTGCTGTATGAGTAGTATTAGGTGTTATGTCATTCGCACTTTCATTCAAAACTCTTCCTTTGTACTAGCATAACTCCTTTGTAGCTTTCACTCACTCTACATCCTAGTAGTTGTTGTTTCAACTCCATGGCATCACTGAACCTTGCTTTCAGTTATTGTTATCCTGTGGCTCAATTTTTACCTTAGGCATAGCTATGAATTTTGTCATTGTAGCACTAGTTCTCTCTTGCTTTAACTGTGCAATTTTGGGGATCTGAAGTGCTTTATTGAGCTAGCGGTTTACTTTGTCTTTGCTTTGTACAACTCAAAGAAGAGAAGACAAAGGCGCAGGACAACGTGTGGAATTGCCTAAACTCGATTTTTATCGGTGGTATCGTTCTCTAACCCCGCTCTGTGTGGTGAATGTGTGTATGATATACCATGCTTGCATGATAAACCATCTGCCCTGTTACCTTTGCATGATAAGCTAAATATTGTGCTGAGTATTGCTCAACCCTGTAATATCTGGAATTTATGCAGACCTCTGTGACACTTGAGAAAAATTTTGAAAATCTGAAACCTGTGCTTTGTATAACATATGCACTGACAATTGGCTGAACTAGTTGCTTGTTCACTGTAACTCCTTGGCTCCAGCCCCTATAGCTGTTGAGCTTGAGTTGCAACTTGGTTAGCCAAGTTTGTTGTAAGCCCCAGTTGACATCAACTGAAATAGTTGATATCAACTGAAATAGTTGATATCAACTGAAATAGTTGACTTCATCTGCCCTGTACCTTAGCGCATCTGTTCTGTCAACCAAGCCTGTTGACAGACTTGCATGACTACCTGTGTTAGATGCTAAGTCACATTCCCAGTGCAACCTCCGTGTGATTACTCATTGTGCAAACCTGAAAACCAACATACCTTGTGTGAGCTGTAATCTGCCACTTGCTGACATCTTCACTAGTTGAATGCTAGGCCATCTGTGTGACCTTGTTGAGTTATCTGCCATACATTTTTGGCACATAGATCTGTGAAAATTGGGGTCAACTGACCCTGTTGATATCAACTAATCTTGTTGACACTCTGTATCATGTCTAGTGTGTTATAAAAGTGCTGAAAGTTTAGTGTTCATCTGTTGCATCTGTGAAGTTTTATATCTACATTGAGCTGACCTGTTAACCTGTTGATGCTTTGAATGATACACCCTGCAAATATCTGGAAATTGTGCATAACCTCTGAAAAATTGATGTCAACTAATCTTGTTGACACTCTGTGGCATGTTAAATCTGCTGAGAAGTGCTGACATTGTCCATCTGTGAAGCTATCCATCTGTTGTATTTGTGCATCTGTAAACCAGCATCTGCAATTTGTGTGTGAACCTTTGGTGCTTGAATGCATGTTGAGTAACTGATTCTATTTTAGCAATCACTTGTTGTATGCCACACACAAACCCAGCACGTGCTTCACCTTGAGTGAGCACAACCCATTACCCTGTGCACCTCACACAATTCTTTGCTTTCCTTGTGCACCTGCCAACAACTGGGTTGTGCATAAGCTGTGCTGTGCTGCGCATTGCCAGTGCTGTGTCTCTCTTAAGCAATAGCATCCAGCACTCCTCTGTGCTAGAATTTGGGTGTCATTTTTGTGAGTTTGCGTTTCTCTGTGTTGATATCATATGCTGTGTTGTGCTGCGTAAGCTTGCCAACCTGTGCTGTGTAAGCTTGCCAACCTGTGCTTGAGTCTTGAATTAGTGTGTCATTTTAGTGGTTTTTACTAATCTGTGTTGAAATCAATTGGATGTATGCATGTTAACATACTCGATGTGCTAGCTAGACTATGATCGTGTCTTTTAGAGACCAAACAAATCGACTAGTTAGAATCCGACCAGACGAAATTGTCAACATACCCAGCTCATCAACAGAAAGCCCAAGCCCATCAGAAACCATGGGTGATGAACTAAACCCACCCCGTAGTCTCAAGGACTACATGTACCCAACTAGGGCAAGCCAGCCCTCTTGCATCATTCTGCCAGCTGATGCTGGTCAGTTTGAACTGAAAGCAAGCACAATTCACATGTTACCCGTGTTTAGAGGGGTTGATGCTGAAAACCCTTACCATCATGTGAGAGATTTTGAAGATATTTGTGGGACTCTGCGTTTTAACCAAATTCCGGAAGAGTCCCTCAACCGAGATTGTTTCCTTTTTCTCACGAAAGAAAAAGCCAAGTCATGGCTTCATGCCCTACAACCACAGTCCATTAGAACATGGGATGACCTCACACAAGAGTTTTTCAAAAAGTTTTTCCCAAACCATAAGACGGCGACAATTCGCCAAAGTCTAAATGGTTTTGTGCAATTAGAAGACGAAACTCTAGCAAAATACTTGGAGAGATTCAATGAATTATTGCTCCAATGTCCCCACCATGGCTTTGAAAAATGGAGACTCGTGCAAATATTGTATGAGGGTCTAGATGTTAGATCCCGAACCACAGTCGAGTCAATGTGCAATGGTGCATTGGTAGGCTTGGGAAGTGGTCTGTTTTTATGCCTACATGTTATACCGCAAGTGCACGGTGTCTTCAATGTAGCACAAGGCAAATACGGGTCGAACCACAGAGACTTGTGGTGCTATAAGGTTGATCAAGGCTTACTCAACTGATTTTCAATGAAATGTAACACAATTATGGTTTGTTGTCGAAGCGGCGAGGTTGAGCTGAAATGACTCTAAATAGTAACTAAGATATAAGACAGTGACAATGGGGATACTAGGGTCTTCAAATCCACCACTAACTCCTATTATGTGTTCAACTAAGTTGAGCTTTTCTTGTTCCTGTGACAGATAAGGGAAGTGTGTCAATTCCACCACTTTTCTAAGGAGTTTCACCTAATGATAACTCAATTATCGCCTAAGGCACTAACCAGAGCACTAGTTGTCTAATTAAGCACAACTAGTCAAGGGAATTAGCTTCTATTTCTAAGGCTTGAGCTGCAACACACTCAACACAATTATAACCTAACTACAATGTATACTTGGCATGCATTGTGAGAGAAGAGTATTGGATGCTAGAATTGAAGATATCTGATAAAATTAAGCACTCAAGAACACTCAAGCAAAGTTGAAATCATAACAGTGAATTAGGTGTAGTTGCAGGAAATCCTACACTACACCCCTCACTCGAATTTGCTTAATCAATCCATTTGAAGATTAATAATAATGTGTTTTATTAATTGTTTTCTTGAAAGATTTACAAAGAAATATAGAACAGAGCTAAAGAAATTACAATCACTCTTAATTTTCTCTCCCCTAATGACTTGCTTAACAATTCAAAAAGACCTCTCCCATAACAGACTTACTCGACCCTTTATATAGGGTATTACATAGTGGATGACAGCTAAGTTGTCCTTTATTTTCGGAAGAGTCTCGCGAATGCTCGCGAACGTGTAACTGCTTGTCTTCGCGACACCCCTAAATCTCGCCAAATCTTCACACTTTCTTCATGTTCTGACTGTCGTCATCTATTACGTCATTTATTTACCTCCATGCGACTCCTTCGCGACGCGATCGTTTATTAATCTCGCGAAGTATTGGTGTTGCGATATTCGATCCTACATCTTGCCTCTTTTTCCTTGAATATTGCTTGGAGAGCTATTTTTAAGGAAAAATTTGCCATCACTGGTGATCTTTGTTGATGAAGGAACAAGCGAAAGAATACTTGGACTTGAAAAGTACGTACTTGCCTCTATTATTTTGCGAAGTTCGAAGCTTTGCGAAGTGAGCAAGAAGTATATCTCTTGAAGTATGCGAAGCATGAAGTATTCATGAAATAATATAAGAAATCTCTTCAATTTCCCACATAAATCTTCTTAATTTGATTCCTTAAATGTAGGGATAACCGTTTACACGTGTCTAACATTACTCTTTTTACCTAAGTATATTTAATGTTATCCGGTCACTCTTTTTCTTCTATTTAAAGGAAAACTTCCCGTGAAAAACACTCTTTCTCTTCTTCTCTATCTTCCTCATCGTCTGCAACTATTTCTGCTGTTCATCTTCATCATCTTCTTTTTATTATCTTTCTGTTACTGTTTTCATGGCATCCAGGTTCGTTAATTTCATTGATTTTGACTATTCTCTTGATTGATCTTCCTTATTGAAATTACTTCATCTTGATTCTATTCTTCTTTTGATGTTTCTTTCGCCATTTTTGTTTCAGCAAGAATAAATCCAGTTCTAAGTATACCGTGGTGAACCCTAACATCCCTACTGGTTCGCAACCAAAATCTTCTTCACAACTGAAGTCTCTCGCTTCCAAAAAACAGCCTGCGAGTAGTAAGGTATTTTAGAAATATTTACTCCTTTAATAGCAATTTTATTGCCTCTGTTTCTTAATTGATTTATTATTCGCAGGATGATAAGAATGATGATAGATCTCCCAAAAGGTTTCGCCATAATAAACCTGATGCTTCTGCTGCTGCTCCTACTGTTTCCTTTTTGGGATTCAAGCATTCTACTTTCCCTACAGTATCTTCGCAAGGCAAATCTCCTACTATAGCGACTTCTTCGCAAGATAAACTCATTTCTTCTTCTCAAGATAATGTACCATTCCCTACAATATCATCGCAGGATAAATCAATCCCTGAATTTTCTATGAATGAAATTCTTCAGGACATGCCTCTTCCCACTTTTCCTTTTATCTCGCCCCCACCTATTGATCAGGTTCCTCCAATTGGTGGTCTTATAACCATGGGTGACTCAACTTTTCCTTCTTCCTCAAAATCTATCTCTCTTAGCAAAGAAAATTTGGAAGGGATGGATATAGCTTTTAGAATTTTATCAGATACCATGAATGATGTTAAAAAAGCCTCCACTGATCCCACCAGATCTAGTGTTTACGAATCTTTGGGTAAATATTTTGGTTCCGATACGATATCGCGAGTATCCTTGGAACAAGAAATCAAGACTTTGAATAATAATCTTCATAATACTTTGCTGGATCGCGATAACCTTCGCAAGAAAAATGAAGAATTAAAAGGTATCTCTCCTCCCCCTTTTTTTTTTTTTTAAAAAACTTGGTTCGCCTCTCAAGTTTTGCACCAGAAACGTAAGATGGAGATATATCAACTGGATATATTGTAGAAGAAACTCGAATGGAAAGAGACGCTTGGATGAAGCAATATAATCATTTAGATAATCTCCATACATTTTCTATGGATCAAATAAATAATCTTTCTCAAGAAAACATCTGCTTAGTTCAAAATCAAGAATTATTAAGTAATGAAGTGTCGCGTCTCTCATATTCTTTGAATAAATCTAATTTGGAGTTGGAAACCTTATCAGATGAAAATGGAACTTTATCTCAAGAGAAGCGAGCTTTATTGGATAAGGTGGCGATATCCTCGCAACAACTTGATGCTTGTAAAAAAGCATTGAATGAGCAAGAACAGTCTATCTGCCTCTTTGAAAAATAAACTTGAAGATACTACCACCGAAAGAGATAAACTTATTCAGAATAGAATAAATCTAAGTGTTAAAACAAACCAACTCAAGGATGATTATACCAAGTTAAAAGAATCCCATTCTTCCCTTGCGAAGCAAAATAAGTTATTGATTTCTAACGAGAAGAGTTTGCGTTCGCGATTAAAAGGTCTTGTTGGTGATGGTTTTGATAATGCCATGGAAAACTTGGGGAATAATTGCTTGGCCCTTACTCAATATCTTATCTCGCAGAAGGAAGGTAGTCATAAGATTTGACTGCCTTTTCCATCATTTTTCTTTTCTAATTTTATATACCACTTTCCATCTTATAATTTTAATGTCTTTCTTTACTCTTGCAGAATCTGAGAAAAATCTTCACTCTTCTCTATCTACTTTGGAAGCGGCGCATGCTAAAATTCGTAAGGAAAATGCAACTCTAGTTGATTCCCTTGCCCAATCTCGCGACCAAGCCAGAAGGAGGTTTAACTACCTTAATCATCTTAAAGATATCCAGAGTAGAAATCAACAGAAAGCACTTCTTCGTCAATTTCATCCCAAAGCAGAAGTTTGCGTGAATGAAATTTTACTTTCTAAATCCCTTGACCCTGTCTCTGTTGAACCTTTGGAAGTTGAAGATGATGAAATACCTAACTCTCCTGATAGTGATTATTATTATGATAGCTGCGAAGATCTCGCTAATAATGAAGTTATCAATAATGATCCAAGCGAGAAAAACTCTGATGAAAACCCTTCAACTGGCGAGGGTGAAGCTGACAAGATTGTTGAAGAATCTTTACCATCTCCTTCAGCTGAGAATATTGATATAGAGAATTAAGTTTCTTTGTAATCTTGTTGAACCTTTCTTTTTGATTGTAAAAGATTAAGTCCGCTGTTGGATGAATTAGTTTCTCTTTCTTTCTTATTATAAGAACTCATTTCGCCACCTTATCAAGCAATTCCTTTATTTTCCATTAATGGTGGGTTTGGATGTAGAATTTTAAAGGTGGGATTTAAGGGTCCAGGGGATTTGGTGGAATTACGTTTTCTTCGGTTTGTTTGGTTGCCCAAATCCCTGGAAACACGTTTCCCATGGGAAAAAGTTTTCCAGCAAATCCTCCATATGGAGTCCGACCCCTCCCCCCTAAGATTTACTGGGAAACTTACCAAGGGATTTATGGGCCTACTTTTTTTTAACTCTAAATCCCATATATATTCAATTTAAGATTTCAATGGTAAAACCAAACGGTATATGGACTTTAGAACAAGATAATTCTATGAATCCTAGGAATTTTAATTAGGTTACCAAACACAAAAGGGATTTACATGAATCCCAGAATTTGTAATCCCATGAGATTATAAATTCCTGGAAATTGTGAATTCTGCAAACAAACCCACCAT
>JAJJWW010002519.1:0-86426 GCA_023531295.1 Papaver armeniacum | reverse complement strand
TTAGTAGGAATCTGTGTTGGAAAATTTGGCATAGGAGAATGAAACATGCATACAAAGTAGAAACTGTTGTTCCATGCGAAAAGAGAAAAAGAGAATCGTTGTACATCCGGCTTGAAAGCCCTGCGAAGATTTCTTCTGGATTGACGATTACAAATGTATATGTGAGATAATGTCGTCAGGATACTATATAGCCTATAACATCGTAACTTGATTCAAGATTTTTATCACTTGATTCGACCAAGAACACACGAAAAGAAGATATTGATGATGCTCAGAGAAAACAGAAAACACTGAAAACAGAAAGTTTTGATGTTCTTCATACTTATATGGAACTTATACTTAAAGATGCCAATTCATTTCCAATAGCCATGCACATATGGTGGCTAATGAGAATGGCTGTGTTTTATGTGAACCATCCCACTCATTGGAGATTCCTATTCATTTTTCAAAAGACACATATGCAAACTATCATGTGTATTTGCATTAAAAGTTAAATTTGTATATCACGAAACCCTTTCATAGCAGCAAACAAAATGTGGAAAACATTTTATGTTCTATGATAATGAGAATATCCAATTATCCCCCCTATTTTCAGTAATCAATAAACAGAAAATACAATAAAAACTTATAAAATTGCAGTGGATGCATCATGCAACTGACTACCCGCATACCAAGTGTGATCAAGCCAGAATAAGCATTATTGTAGAAACCGATACATAAATGATATGTATCTTTTGGGCTTGAACACCTTCACTTAGTGTTACAAATTTAAAGCTTTATCGAAGTTTCAATATACGGTTAAAACCAGTTTTAAAACAAGTACCCTTTGCGATAAAACAAGACTCTTCATGCATATTAATTTCATAAAGTACTGTCATGTAGCTTAGCACGTTAAATTGTCATGTGCTTATATCCCGGATGCGTGAGTCTTCTTTAGAGAATGTTCTTATTCTATTAGGAAACGACATTTCCACTCATCTAAGCAAATCTCTTAAGATGTTTCTGTGAGACACTTGTAAACAACAATAAACTCATTAAGGATTAATATACATCCTTATTATTGCATGCAGAATCACATTACTTAACAGAAACGGGAAGTTTTGACTTAGTGCACCACAATCACTTCCATAACTTGTTGGCACCATAACCTTGTTTATATTTTTTAAAACATAGGTTGGGTTTCTATTATATATGGGTGGTCAATCTTCTTTCCTGGATCTTAACCCCATTTTCGTATACATCATTGAATTCATTTGCTTTGGGAGAATCTTCATAAGTATGTCTGCCAAGTTCTTTTTTATTTTAATGGTTGGATGCAATTAATCTTTTCTTAAGTAATTGTCTTACTGTTCAATGTATAAGAGTTGTGTGCTTTGATTCCTTCACTATAATTTAGTTGGAGACATCATAGATCGTATCATGATTCTAACAACCAGTGAAGAATGATTGAGATGGCTTCTTCCAAAGTGGGATCTCAAAAAATTAAGTTCTAAGCCATTCGACCTCGTTACATACTTTTACTAATGAAGCAATTCTAACAACATTACCAAAAATATTTTTCATTGATTATACAAAATCAATTGTAACTTTTCTAGTGATCATAATTGACATTTAGAGTTAATTCACTAAAAGTCATTGTAGACTTGAATTCACTACCGGAAAATGTATATTATGATGAGTAACTGCCTTACTCAATGTTTAGACCCTCCACAAATTCGTATCCACCTATGTAAACAACAATGTATATTTGACATGTTACACAATGTGATGCAATTGTTCAAAATATTATGCTTTAGTAATATTGCAAAACCTCATCATTGGATATTTAGTTATGCCCCCCAATCTTCCAAAGATATATGTTACATATTAACCGGCATCCTAGTTACCTTTGATGTCATTTAAGACATTCAATGGGACGATATTTTGGTGTCTTCATTCTTTTTTTTTTTTTTTTTGCTAAATCATATTATTTTATTACCGAAAAAGTATTAAAGAGTCAATTACAACTTAAAGAGCAGAAGAGCTAACAAAAAAGACTCAATGTATACAAATTACAGGACTGGCAATGCTTATATTGCTACCAAAATCTATAGTAAGCTACATATGGAATCTCAATTCTCTTCATAGAAGCTGGCCTCCCCATTTGAATAATTCTTTCTCCTACGTTTAGTCTATCTCCATTCTTTGTTATTCATCCGTCAGAAATTTATTTCTCTAAAGCAATGCTCAAATCTGATATCCCGTAACTTCTTTAGCACATTAAGCCATCTATTTCTTATGTACCATGTAACCTGCCCTTTATTGAATTCATTCATGACTAACCCGGATTCTCGATCATAATCACCTTCCTTGCACTAAATCAAAGCCATTCCGGGATTTCTTCAGCAAGAAGTTGGTTGCATTTCCTACACCACCGACAATGTACAATTACTTGACTTTCATTGTTTCTGGCAATGATTCTATTCCAAAGATCACTCGGATTGCCAAAAGATGCACCATCACAAGAAAAGAAAGTA
Organism: Papaver armeniacum; assembly: GCA_023531295.1. NCBI lineage: Eukaryota > Viridiplantae > Streptophyta > Magnoliopsida > Ranunculales > Papaveraceae > Papaver > Papaver armeniacum. The sequence continues at coordinate 83,910 of JAJJWW010002519.1, read as the reverse complement.
CATAATTCCTCCATTAGGGTGGCCCAAGACACACTCCTTAATGCAAATTTATATATTTGATTTTTCTCACCCAGATGGAAAAAATATATTATCTTGGAGTTATATTCCGCATGGTCCTCAGATTCTATAACCTCCTTTCATGTACCATTTGACATATTCGCTCTTAAATCCAAATATTGCGGTTAAAGTAGTTTCTTCAAATAGCTTTTTATTCCTTTCAAACCACAATTCTTTAGTAGTAGCACAAGCATCAATTATCCAAGCTTCTTTATTAGTGGACTTTTATTCTTAGCACTTTGAGTACATCTTCAAAAAAATTGGAATACCAAATCCAAAATCTCATTCAAATTGACTCCAAATTGATATGCCGAATTTGCAATCCCGTAAAGTATGCTTCATATTGTCTTGTTCTTCCATGCATATGCAACATCTAGACACCATTTCAAAACCCTTTGAAGCATTACCTCATCATCTACATATACACCGCCGCAGCCTTCCGGACATTACTAGCAATACTAGGATGTAATGTCGTTTCCGGATGTACCTTGGCCGGTGAAGAATTGGTTCCTTGTGCCTTATTTTCTACAGCAAGCATTTGAACCGCCCACTTTTATCATCACTCCACACCATTATGTCAGCTCCTCCACTTATTACATGAAGACTCGCTGATTAATGAAAGGCTACAATTCAACCTGGAATTTCCAAGACATTATTCGTAGTAAATCTTTAACTTTCATATTTAGGTTACTTCTTTCAAAATCAAGTAACCCCATTACTTCTATCGAGGAGATTCCCCAATCCATGTATCATATCAAACAGATATTTGTGCTCCATTACCAACACACCACCTAACATCTTCCTTTAAGTATTTCCAGCCCATTTTAGGCCCTTCCATATTGCAGATCGTTTCCATTTAGTGATCCATTTCCCTTGTTTGTCTTTAAACTTAGCATAAATGAATAAAGCCCATTCTTCAGTTGAGTTCAAAAGCTTCCACATCATTTTCATCAACAAAGCCTTGTTAATAACCTCTAGCCTTCGATTCCTAACCCCCCCACATTGTAGTTGTGCACACTCTCTTCTAGGATATAGTCTTATATTTCCTTGTTTCACTTGTCTCCAGACCACGTAGTTTCTAATAATTTTTTCACAGATATTGACAATGATGTTGGTCATTTATGTACATCCATATTATATATGGGAATACCGCACAAAACTGATTTAACAAGCACTAGTCTATCTTGGAAAGAGATAAGCTTACCTTGCCAAACCGCAAGTTTCGTTGAAGCCGTTGAACCATTGGCCACACCATAGCCGAGGTAACTCTACCAGAGCAAGCATAATTCCGAAATATTTATCTGGAAAATTTGTTAAGTCCATATTCACCAATTCACTAATATATTGCTTTCTCAAAGAAGATGTACCATCCACAAAATATTTACTCTTGTTTTTGTTTATGATTTGGCTCGAGCTAGCTTGGTACTCATCAAATAATAAGAATAAATTTGTGAGGCTTCTCTTTGCTCCATTACAAAATATGAAAACATCATCAGCAAAAAATAGATGAGTTGGATGTACTCCCTTTCTAACCACCATAGGTAACACCTTTCCAGTTTCAACAAGCTTTGGCAGATTTCTGCTTAAAACATCCTCCATTAAAACAAATAAGATGGGAGATAATGGGTCCCCCTATCTTAGTCCTCTCCCACCGAGAAAAATACACATGTCCCTCCATTGACCATAACAGAAATTCTAGCAGATTGAAATAGTGTTAGTAACCAGTTACACCAAGAAGTTGAAAATCCATATTTATGCAACACCTTGAATAAGAATTCTAGCCACCGAGTCATATGCTTGAGAAATATCAAGTTTAAGTCCTACATTTCCTCCCCTTCTCTTCATTTTCATCTCATTTACTAACTCTGAAGCCAATAAAACTTGCTCATGGATACTTCTCCCTTTGATGTATGCGTCTTGCTGTGGAGATATTAACTTTGGCATTATGTTTCCCATTCTAGTTGTGATGATCTTAGTGAAAATTTTGAACAACACATTACTCAAACCTATAGGCCGAATCTGGTTTGCTTTCCTTGCTCCTTGAACTTTTGGTAGTAAAACCAAGAAACTCGGAATTCATACCTTTAGGAATAAATCTTCTCCCAACAAAAATGAATGGTCGCTATCAAGTCACCCGTATAATGTCCCAAAGAACTTCTATAAAAATACCGAGAAGTCATCATGTCCTCGAGAGCTTTCGGATCAATGTCAAAAACTGCATTTTTAATTTCTTCGGATTAAGAATTGCATCAAGCATCAATTGATCTTAGGAGTTTATTACTTTTGGTACAAACTTTCTAAAAGATGTTCAGCAATATTAACTTGTTGTTCCTCAAATTTCTTTTTGAGAATGAAGAACTAGAGAATTAGCAATTTGCTCTTCATTCGGCTATCGCGTTTGTTTCATTTAGAGATACTTTCTTTTACCGCATTGAATTTCAAAAATGACTTTCATTGCAGGTGCCTTTATATCAGGAAGAACTCGTGTATAGTGTTTGATTAACAAAACCAAGCTTGTACATTTAATCATCTAGAAAGAAAAGTAAGTTTAAAGTTGTGTCATCTGTGTACAACAAGTGGATACATGACTAAAATACCTACACATCGTTTGAGATGAGATAAGCAACATGGAGAAGGATGTGTAGTCGTCGACTTTTTGGGAAGAAATCAATGTGGTATTTCTTGAAGTATATGTTACCCGCACATAGGAATTCCTCGAGATTTTTTTGCCCCGAAACAAACAAATTTTTATGTTCCTTCATAACTTTTTTTTCTGCACATACTCTAACAATAAAAGATATTTGTAAATGAAATTGTGAATACAATAATTATATGTGAGAATTAATGAAAATCGGTTTAAGTTTAAACTGTTAACCAAGACTACGCATCAAAGATTTTGAAATTCACATTTAATTTTGCATAGCTATTATTTAATAGGTAACATTTAACTCTTTTTTCTTATGCTTATCACTACAACAAAAACATACATGGATCATTCTTAAAAAGTGTGATCTAAGTACTGGTTGTCTGTGATCTTTGCCAGTATAATCTAAAGGGTGATATATAGATAACAACTCTCCTACAATGAAAAGTGTGATCTTACCCTATGTAAAGAACATAAAGTTTTAAAAAGTTGAGATCTAAAGACAATGTTTTTAAAGACAAGGTTTTCAAAGTTGTGATCTTTCCTTTAAGTTTTCAACCCAAACCTACCCTATACAAACAGTATACCCATACCATTTCTGCACCTGTAACTCCAATCTAAAAACTGATATAATAAAGGAAACAATATTCGAAATAAATTCATTATGTGTCCGAATCAAATCCATTCAATGTCCGAACTAAATTCATTTATGAACCACAAACTAACGTAAAAATTACACATTTCGGAGTCTTACGACATCGTATCAAAGTATACACTAAACCCTGCATCTGGTTCTGCGAGTCTATCAATTAAAAGACCAAACATACTGATTTAAATCTCATTACATGAATAACGGTTCTAGTGTAAATGCAATTTCAAGTTGCAAATTGCCCAAAAGGGGCAATAATTGATCACCAACCAAAAGAACAGGAAAGGAAACTTAGTCCAGCTTCAAGGGGAAATCAATCTGTGTGTACCGAACAACCTGCAAATAATTCACTCAACATATTCAGGAATTCCCATATTTTCTACACCCAACAGCTGTGAAATGAATGCTCAAGAGAATCATCTTAGCTTAACAGAGTCCCAATCCCAAGTCACCATTAATTAGGCATAAGTAAATTGAATACAGGACATAGGCATACATTTCCTAACGTATATGATGTGCATGCCTCCACAATGATTGTATGAGATAGTGACAAAGGTAAATGAATACAGCCTTATATTTTAGAGAAAGAAGTACTCCAAGCGTATTTGCTTGGAGATTGTTCTCACCCTCGCATAGAAACAAAGGTAATGAGAACACCGAGCGCATCAGAATTTTAAGTACCTGAAGCGTATTTTTGCTTGAGATTGTTCTCTTGAAAGCACATAAGTTGGCAGTATGCTCCATCATGAATTTTAAGGAGCTCCATTGGTGAACCTGATCAAATGAGGCAAGATATAATCTAAACCATATTGCACCAAAAAGAAATCAAAAGCACAAGCTGATCGAACTCAAAACTATCATTAGCCAAAAAAAGAATGTTAAGAAAGCGCACCTTTTTCAACTATCTTCGGTGCGCGATGAGCGACAATTATAGTAGTTCGGTTGACCATTACCTATCTAGTGCCTCTTGGACAACCTTCTCGATTCTCGCATCAAGTGCACCGGTAGCTTCATCTAGAAGAAGAATTCGTGGATCTTTCAAAATGGCTCTAGAATGGCGATTCTTTGCTTTTGACCTCCCGACAGCTTGGTAAAATCTCTCGATCGGGCTAATCACCCGCTTCCACTTTGTCCGACTAAAGCATTAGTTGTGCCACTTGGTTATATATTTGCATTTTGGATATGTGAAATGAAATTTTTAACTCGATATCTCCACTATATCATCCAGTATGCGTTCATGGGAAGCGTACGCATCAATTTCTGATTTCCTATTTATCGCCTCAAACATTTTGAAGGCTGCGGCTTGTCCAGCTGAGAATGCACTTAGAAGAGGTGATTCCTAGCCTAGTGACCTGCAATATAAGACTGGATTGTTCTCACCCCATCCATTCCTAATCCAGTCTGTAAAACCATGTCGCAACAACAAGAATCACCAACCAAAGTCAAATTCCAACAAGAAAAAATGAGCATTTAGTACTTCTGACCTGGGCCGCTAATACGTATGGAAAAAAATTAAACAATCAATACTACAACTAAGTATGGAAAAAATTAAACATATGAATGAAAATAAGCATCTCTGCCATCTTAAACAATTAAAACATATGAATGAAAAAATTGTCTGCATCTTTGTTCACTGATTAGACACAGGGGTCTCTTTTTTTTCTTTTTTTTTCAACTTTACAGATATTAGGATTTTTTAATGAGATATGACTTTGTTTTCATAGTTAAAGAAAGTTGAATTAGCAAAAACAGTACTTAATTGGCACTTTTGTAGGGTCTTAAGTCAAATTCATCAGCTACAGCAAGAAAAACTTGATTAGACATTATATGTAACCCGTTCTCACCAGCAGATCAAGACAGAATGAAGAGTAGCAACAGGTGAAACGAAGAAATGAATACAAGGCCAGGTAATCATAGAATTACTACACATGGTAACAAAATATGTGCAGGGAGGCAAGAAATTGTCAGTAAAAGCGAAATTGTCTTGACATGTTATTGTAAATCTAGAAAAGAAGAGGATTTTTTATCAACACCGACAGAATAGTTCATATAAGACTCTTTGTTCCTTGTTTTCAAACTTCTGTAACATGCACTTGATACAGGAAAAAAAAAAAAACAAATTAAAGAAAATGAGGATTTCAATCTTCCTGTTGGTAAAGTTGATTCAAAGATGGACAGTTTCAACTTTCAAGCAGCATTACTTCTCTACTAGCATATTATAATTGATCAAATATAGGTCTCTTTTTTTTCTTTTTCATTGACAACAGAAGTACTATTTACAAGCACACAAACTTTTTGTAAGCATTCAAAACAGATTTTTGACTGATAGATCTTTAAACAACATATGTACAGAATTCAACCAACAGTTATGCATTCAACACACACAAATTGAATTGATCGAAATTTTTCTCCAAAGATAAAATCAATCTCTATAAACTAACCAATCTACTAATTAAAAGTAAAAAAAACAACTAATCTAAATCAGAACCAAACATGCAAGCAAAATTTTTACATCTAACCAAACCTATATCAAATCAGTAACAATAGATTCAGAGTTTCAAGTGTAATACCAAATCAAACTTCACCGATCTTCCAAACAAAATCTCACTCCAGTTTTAGATCGCATACGCCTGCAGAAAAAAAAATTGAAATCAAAAATCAAAACAACTAAAAAATCAACCCTAATTTCAAATCTCAGCTTCAATTTTCGAATCATACTCCATATATAATCCAAACAATAGAGGGAACCAGTTGAATCCTACCTTTATCCAAATTAAATTAACGATTTCGACCAAAAATCGAGATCGTCACTTATTCTCTACGAATCGAAAAAAATCCCGGAGCAGCTGGAGGGAGAGAGACGGAGAGAGTTCTTGAGTCCGAAAATGAGATAAGAGAGACGAGAAATCGAGGAGTAGGGATTTGGTTTTACTATTGGACACCCAAAAATTATGTGGGTTGTCTTTTTTTTCCTCTAATTGACTCGAAGGTTGCGAGGTTCGAGCCACACTCACTGTAATTGTTTTCTTAAAATTTATTAAAAAGCTTAATGGACAGATTTTTGATCACAAAATAACATTTGAAAGTGGTCAAATGACTAGTTGGAAGATCACACTTTCTAAAATGTATGAGATGTATAGGAAGGTCTTCATATCTAAGATCACAAACACTATAATATTAATGATATTTAAGTTTTAGCCCTAAAAACACCACAAATGTTCATACTTTGTGATGTTTAGTGTGTGATCTATAGCATTTTTCGTTGTAGTGTATTACAGAACACATTTAACTTTTTGATACTCATCAAAAACATATATTTGATAACAATTTTGTAAGACTTAACAAGGATAAGCATCAAAAATCCGAACACATTGAGTCTAATATCCAATTCAATTTAGTTATCCATTTTCTTGAAGTTTTACATCCCTAATGAAAATTTTCAAGCATCCAAAAAAAATTTTAAAACTTTGATGTCTTAACAGATGAATAATCGTAACAAGATAAGATGAATGATCAAATATAAAACTTTTGTTTCCTAATAGATGTATACAAATTCAACATTGAATGTGTTTTTTTTTTTTTTTAAAAGAAATAGATAATAAATAATCTTCCATCAGTTCTACATACCCCGGCTGAATACTTACTTAACCACACTAGACAAAAGGATACTTAAAACTCCTTTGAAGAATGATAGAACAATATTATCGATTTTGATAAAGTAATCAGGTGGACAATCTTCACTAAGCACTTGAAGTTACCATTAAAACCCCAAAAGATAACCACTCACTACAACAATTTGAAACAACTGCAAAATGGAAGTAAGAAGGACCTAAACTTAATATGGACAAGGAATAAAATTAATAAAGTCATTCCCCGAAGGAGCAGTGAAAGAAACTCCAATACCACCATCACCCTAAGTGTGCTAAATCTTCTACATCTCCAGAGGATATAGAAACTGAAAATGTTCCACACTTTGCAATTCATATTTTGTGTTGAGAACTTGAGACTAGTTCTTGCAGATAACTAAACAACAAAAAATCTGTCACAGTTTGAGACTAATTAACCAAACATGATCCTTACCATCCTCAGTGATATTACCACTTGTTTTACCTCAAACCATTAAACATAATAGCACTTTAAAAAGGTTGAAGAAATAATAAGTAATAAATCTTGATCAATCTTCGTTGCTAGCTTCTATTTATTCTCTTCGTAACCTAAGTACTAGTGTAGCAGCTGTAACAAGTGAACTGGAACGATTAAAAAGTGATCGAACCAATCTGTTCAACAACACCACTATCCAGGGTTTGAACTCTAAATATCTTATAAAGTATCCCTCCTGTAACGTTAAAAACCTCTGAAAGCCTCGAGAATTTTGGCACCGAGAAGGTGGTGGTTTCTCTCAATTCTAAGAAAGTCTTGAAAAATTAAACTTTGTATAAGAAACAGTCTTCATGATGTCCTCCTCGGTAAGCCCCGATTCCAGTGTAACAATGTATATTTGCGGAACAACATTATATAACCGGTAATCATTATCGCTATTCTTATATTTTTTTGTATTTGGATATTTTTGATCTAAAACCATCCATCCAATCCACTACTTTGATCAAGAAACTCAGGAATATTTCAAAGATCCCAGAAGATTGGATGATGTTTTATAAAGTGTGATTCTCCATGAATGCTTGCCTCAAGTTTGTCTTCTCCTGTGTGATCCATCAAATCTAGCGAAAAAATTTAATGCCTCGGGGAAATTATCATAGGGTCAGAGAAGACTCTTGATCACTACCCCAAAATTTAAGAAATCTTCCAACCAACGTGAGTGGTGGGTATTGTGACCTACATGGGTAACTCCTATCAATTTGACGGAAGATATTTCACATTCATCATTACATATGAACATGATTTTGCGCGCATTCACAAAGACAATGGCGAAACCGCTCCTCTTGACTCTTTCAAAGCCTTTCTAACTGATCTTAGCATCAGATTCATCACTGCATGTATTTGGTAAGCATATTCCCCTCCATCCAAATTCCTTTCAAACACAGCCCATTGCTTATAATTAACCGGCAATTTCAATAAATGGTATAGTAACCATGAAAAGAGGATAGTTTTTTTTTGTTGAAGATTCCCTCTCCAATATATTTGACGATGTAGTTATACCAAACCCCGTCTAATACTTCTAGAGGGATATGCTTTGGAAGTTAACCTATCAGGAATGTCCCAACCCACGATAATGTTCACTCCCAACTGTCCAGGAGATCCAAGAAACCCATCTCTATGAGACGGCTGATCTAAATGTAAAACCAGTGTTGCTAGAATCCCATCCCCTGCCATAACTCTGAAGTAAGAAGAATTGAGACTGAATTATGAAAAGGCTAGGCTTTGTTTATTGCTAGAATCGGGTCTTTCCGAACAAAACATAATAAGAAAAAAAATTAAAGAAAAAGTTAAAAAAAAAAAAAAAAAAAAGCTAAACTAATATAAGGGCATTCTGGCCATTAACTAAAATATGTGGATAAGGGGTGTCTTTAGTTTACTTCTAAATGTCCAACTAAAATTGAAATGATGATCCCCTTCCAAAATGGAGTGGTACGTCCCCAAAAAAGTCGTTCTTTTTAAAGATACATAGGTCATGGAGAGTTTACCGACTTTAAGAGAGGTGGTTATTTCCCTTGATGGTGCCAGGGATGGATGGCTATAATGTATACCACTTCAACATAGGCGAGTTATGGCATAATATTTAGAATTTGAAATCAAATAGAGTCAACTAATTTTTAGAATACCAAAACATAATTACAATGAGTTTGAAGTATGATTAAAAAAAGAACTTTGTTTATTTTGATTTTCAATAAGGAGCAGAATTGAAGTTTTACTTTTAGTAGAAGTTAAGATTGGTTCCACCTATTTGCCACCCACATTTTTCATATTGGCCACCATCATAAAATTTCTAATAATTTCATTTTTCTCAATTCTATTTTGTCCTATTAAGCACCTATAAAACGTCAAGTATAATTTGACCCTAACTTTTTTTTTTTGCTAGAAAAAATGATGTATTAATAATAAAAGAAGATTACATAGTAGAATTGAGAAATCTCGAGATATAGCCCATCCATTCGTCGAGGTTCTAGACCTTCTACTAAACTTTTTTGCCGCGATCGCTAAGTGCAATATGATTTCTATGTAAAAATTGAAACTTGAAAAAGTTAAAACTCGGAATGAATGTTTTACAGTCATCTAAGACTGCTTTATTATACCAAAATAGTTGTTTATTATTAAAATTAAGAGATTCAATGACTATTTTAGCATCACTGACAAAAAAAAACTTTCTCTAGACCTTTCTCTTTCGCCCACTTCACCGCTTCAATGTAAAGCCAGTCCACTTTCCGTCCCAACATTCCTTACATTCCCAACATTGAGTTTGCATCCAAGGAATGAACATGTATTATCATTCATCACCTCCAACACCAGATAAGTTAGAGTTCTTATCAAAAGCTGCATCATTAAAGATCATATGCCCGCCAGGCAAACAACTAATTACTTCTTGGAATTCTAATTTCATCCTCGGGGATCATGATTACTTAAGTATGGTTGTACCATTGACTAGCTTAAGTGATAATATTGTAACATGATAATTAAGATTTTTTTCCTTGAAAAGTGCAAACATCTTTCTTTCCAAATGCTCCAAGCAATTGAAAACACTTAGATTTCAAACTATCATCCGAGAGCCATTTACTAATGGGGTTAATATTTTAAGAACAATCATGTTCAATAATGTCTGCATATGGGGTAAGAGACCAAACAGATCTTGAGAACTCACAATGAAGTATAATGTGTTCAGGGGTTTCAAAAGATAATGAATTGCACACATTCCATATGGCCAAGAGAATATCTATTAAGCACAGTTTAGGGTGAGAATATTTTCATGGCATTTTCAAGCAAAGATTTGAACTTTTGGTAAGATAGGAAAAACTTCACAAGAGATTTGTAAAATCGATTAATACTCTAAGGATTATTCATAAAAACATTTTGTCCAGAAATGATTTTATAGGCAGATTTAATAGAAAACATGCCATTTTTAGTATGTGGCCAAACAAGTCTATCAGCTTTTGATAAAGGAATCCTAGTATCTAGTATATTCCTAGCATTCTGATGTGTAAAGAAAGCTTGAACAAGATCAGTTTTCCAAGATTTAGTTTCTTTATCAATAAAATCAGAACTTGTAAGATTAGGATTAGGATGTGAAATAAACTTAGGCTCACAGACATTTGGTATCCAATTATCAGTAAAGGCTGAAATACATTATCCATTTCTAGCATCCCATATGGAATTATGCATGATAACATTCAGACCACGTCTAATACTCCTCCAGATCCAAGAAACATCAGCTTTATTGGGACTGTGTAAAGGATGAAAATTTTAAAATACTTGCATTTCAGAATGATCACACAAAGAGAATCAAGTTTATGAATAACATTCCAAGCTGTCTTACTTAAAAGAGAAAGATTGACATGTTTAAAGGTTACGAAAGACCGGACCTCCCCGATATTTATGGGTACAAATTCTCGTCAGCCCCCTTAAATAGATTCCCCTAGATCTAGATTTACCCCACCAAAATCTCTTTGAGAAGACTGCATACTGTTGATAATATTATCTGGAATAGTAATTAAAGGTATTCATATGATAAATCGGTGAAGTTTAAGCACATTTTGAACCATCATAGACCTACCTACCTCGAGCTAAAGTGTTTCCTTTCCACTTAGTACTTTTTATCAAAATGATCATTCGATGATTAAAGGAATCAGTTCTACATTTAAATATGAAGAGTGGGATACCTAGGTATTTTTTCATATAAAGCTATCTTTTTAACTTTAAGATCATTTGGCGAGTGAAACAAAGACATCGGATCGGAGGACATTATTGCTAAAGAAACAACCCGACTTCTCGAGATTAATCACTTGACCCGGAAGCAATACTAAAATCCTTAATTAAGATCAATAAATTCTCTCGTTTCGATGAGAAGCTTTAGCAAAAATGAGATAGTCATCTGCAAAAAGCAGATGACTAATACTTGGAGCCTCCTTGGTAACTTTTAAACAATGGATAAGCTGGCAATTTTCTGCATGAATAAGGTATGGATAGAAGGATTCCGTTACCATAATAAACAGGTATGGAGACTGGAGATGTCCCTGTCTCAGACCCATTGTTGGTCTATAGGTTTTACATGGAGAACCATTTAACATGATGGAAACACTTGTGGTACCGATACATTGGTATATTATGTCATACCAGTGTTCCGAGAAGCCAAAAGCTCTAAGAATATCTCTTAGAAAAGACCATTCAACTCTGTCGAAGGCCTTAGACATATCGAGTTTAAGGCCCATGACACCCCATTTATTCTTTTCCCTTTTTCTTTTCATTGTATGCCCCAACTGATGAGCAATAATGACATTATCTTGTATATGTCTCCACATAAGCAGACTGATGGGCTAATCATTTTACTCAAGAGAGGTATCATTCTATTTACAAGAATGTTAGAGATGATTTTATAAATAGAATTGCACAAAGAAATAGGATTTGACCATAACTTTAACCATTCTTATTCGTCTTTTAACGAACTATTAAACCTAAATCAAAATTTTGCTTGATCATTAATGTTTACAAAAAACTTGTGATTTGCTTAATAATAAAGTTTATCTACTCACACTAATAACATCCTACAATGATACCAGGAAGAATTGTTATGTGAGTTAAAACTTACATATATTGTCTTTAAAAATGATTTTTCATTTTAACTTAAACCTTAACATAAATGTGTGCTATCTTAATTAAGAGCAGCCTTAACATAAATTAAAATGATCACACACAAGTTAATTCTTGCTAATAAGATAAGGGCAATTAGTTATTTTGAACAATGAGAAACTCAAAATTTTGGGTACTCCAAAATAAAAACATGCATGTGAAACATTTCTCTTTCCTCTCGCAACTTTTTGATAATTTGAAAATTCTTCATTGATTTTGTCCAAATTCCAAATGGTTTAATCATTAGCAATCATTATTCAATCACTTTGCAATTATTATGTAATCATCAACAGTTCAACAAATCAATTGATCAATGTAATCATCGTCAAATTTGTTTGTTTTCACCTAAAACATTCTATCGATACAAGTACGCTGCACTTCATTTCCAAAATAGTATCTTGTCACAAACCTATCTTCAACCAACAATTGTTGTATTACATTACCGATTCAACCTTGAATCAGAATGTGAATCAATCTTAGTTTTCCCCAAGTGAAGATAGTTTGTAGATAACTATCCCTTTTTATCTTTTATTCATCAATCAACGTTTTTCTATTCATCAACCGTTTGTTTATGTTTTAACTCCAGTTCCTCTTTACGGTTATAACTCTCAAAATCTTCAGTGGAACTGCTCTCAACTGCCCATAACTACTCACAATAGGTTTCTTTGATAACCCTTTTATAGCCTCTTCAAGGTTTATTCTCTTTCAATTGTTTACAAATAATCATCATGTCTTACTCGAACGTAATATACCTTCCAATCCATCGTACGTCTTTGACCTTCTACAACGATTTGCTAACCTACTTTCACAAGCATCATCCAATGCCACCATCAACATCAATACCAATTTCCCAGGAACCAAGATAAGATATTAAAATTGTCTAATCTTGTAAATCATATCCCCCAACTCCTTTACCATCAACACAATCATGAAACTCTAAATAAAATTTGGAAAACCAATCAAGTTTTATATGTCGCAGACTTTACTGATGATATCTACATCATCAAGTTTGAATCTGAAGCTGATGCCTCCTTGATAATTTAAGGAATACCGTGGATTATAAAGGATGATTTATTTGCTTTGGAGAGATGCATTCCAGACAAATTGCCTGAAGAATACAAATTCGAATCGGTAGAGTTGGGAATCCAAATTCATGGTTTGCCGGTTGAAAATCTGTGTTCTATGTATGTTTATGACTTCATGTCTCAGATTGGAGCGACAAGACCGATTGCAACTTATGAATGTACATCATGGGGAAAATTTGCTAAATCCAACACACGTATTTCTCTCAATCATCCTCTACCAAAAGCTATTCCTTTTGCTCTCCTCGGAAACCCGATTATGCTCTTGAATTGAGATATGAGCGTATTCCTAGATTCTCATTATTCTGGGTTTCATTGGTCACTGGATGAAGATATGCCCTAAAGTTAGTTTCTAAAAGACTCATGTTTACAATACATTTCCCGCCACATTTACGGGAACATGCATTGGAGTTAGTGAAGCCAACTTATAAGTCACCCATATGTGTTTCTGGCAGATTAGTGGAACAAGAAATACCGGTGTTTAATGATATTTTCGTAGTGGATGATATCCATTACAAGCAATCTAACTCAAGCAACTGTCAAGCAAACAACATCCGGGAAAACATAACATCTTCTGGGAAAAGCAAAAATTGGAGAACATAGGGATGAACAAATACATCCTCCAATCTCCACAGCAATTGAAGCAGTATTCTCAAAATACAAGGACTGACTATACTATGGCAAGAATACTTAGATCTGAAATTCATGTGGCTGACATGGCTGTGGCTTAAAGAAGTATATGGAATTCAGAATTAATTCTCCACCGGGAAACTTCAAGTCGCACTGCTATCGAGAAAAGTAAACAAAGTTCTTCTGTGATACAATACCCTCCAAAAAGTGGTTGCCAAACCTTCTGTTGTGGGTGCAAGGCTACAAGAATTTATATCTTGGTCACATAGTGCATTTGTACCTGGAAGACAGATTTTGGATAACATTGTCATTGAAAAAGAATTACTTCATTCCATGAACAATTCTAGAGCTTTTAATGGGCATTTTTCGTTGAAAGTGGACATGGTTAAGGCGTATGATCGTGTAAACTGGAAGTTTCTTGGGGATATGCTTAATGTTATGGGAATCTCTGGAAAAGCACATTCTTTAATCATGACCTGTGTGATGACTACTATTTTTCGATTAATATCAATGACTCTCCTCAAGGATTCTTCAAGCGTGAAAGAGGCATACGACAAGGGTGCCCCTTATCGCCTCTCTATTCATTATCCACTCTCAAGGACTCTCGTTAATGATGAATCAATTTGAGAATCAAGGCTTGTACTAAGGTTATAAAATCAATTGATGGGCACCAACAATTACCCATTTGATGTTCGTTGATGACCTGTTCTTCTTTGGTGAACACTCAAGATTAATGTGCTTAACTTTAAGAAATTGCTACATCGGTATAAGCTTCTATGTCGTGTCAAGCGACAAACTACAATAAATCAAGAATTTGCTTCAGCAAAGGAATCTCCGATCTAAGGAAACAAACAACCATTCAAGATCTGGGAGTAAGAGAAATGGTTGATGATGATAAGTATCTTGGGATTTTCCTTTAAAATCGAATATGTGGATTGCTAGTTTTGATTATCTTGTTGATAAATTTAATGCTAGATTGCCAGGTTGGAGGTTTCACTATACAAATATGGTCAAGAACTATTTTGTTAAAAACTAGCCTCTCCTCAATTCCGTATCTTGTATGGGAATGTGCCTTCTTCCTAAAGGAGACAAGAAATTGATAAGATCATGAGGGTTTCTGGTGGGCTCATTCTTGATGAGAAAAGTTACACTTTTTCAACTCGAAGGTATTTCTAAAAAGAAGATGGAGGTCTCGAGGATTCGAAATATGGAGTTGATGAATATAGCCTTGGTTTGTAAACTAGCGTGGAATTTACGGGAAAATGAGGATGCGATATGGGTAAATCTATTAGCAAAGAAAATACATTCACGAGATTCTTTTGACAACTTCTATCCGTTCACCAATTTGGAAGTAGCATATTAGAGGTGTAAGGCAAATCTCTGAATAATGTATTGTGGGGCATCTTTAATGGAAGGGGATGTTAATATCAGATAACCATTTGGTTCCACGGATAATGAACCACATTATTTCAAAGCCGACATACATGTCAACAAGGTACTGATTTAATTTCCTAACTCGAGATTGGAATTTGGATTCCAATCATATTCTCACCTCGAATTTGTCACAAACATTATCAATTTGTCAAGATGATAATTCTAAGGATATTTTGGTGTGGAAATGTACCACATCGGGTAAATTTTCTACGAAATCTTGTTATAAACAACTTATGAATAACCAACCTACTTCTTCGAGATTAGTTCCTTTCCATGGAAGAAGCCGTGGTCATTCTCGTTCATCATACCAAAGAAATTAATTTTCATTTGGAAAGTCTTGAATAATGGTGTGGTTAAATCAAATATTGCTAGATTTATGCCTCATATTAGTACAATGATTGTACGCTGTGTGGGGTAGAAGATGAACCTTTACTTCATTTACTCTTTGTTTGTGAAAGAACAAAAATGGTTTTCGATGCCGCAGGATTATCATCTTTTTGTTATTTCAAGATTTTAATGTTATGAAAATTATCCGAAAGTGGATAGAAGATAACTCGGTCAAGACTTTGTTAAAAGAATGTGTATTCTTTGGAATATCTCGGGAGGACTAGGAATGACATGGTTTCTCATGGGGAAATTTTCTTCTCAAAGAATATTTTGAAGAAGGTAGATCAAGATTTTGTAGTGTGTATGGAAAACTTCAAAGAAAATGTGGTTAATCATGATATCTTTGCGGTGCATATTTCGTCTCCCCCGATCACCCATTTGTGAAGATTAATGTAGATGCGGCTTTATTCCCAATAATGGAGCTGCATAGGCGATTACACAAGACTGTAATGGAAGGTTCTTAGGCTGCAGTATCCGAACTTTTGATTTCACTTCATCTCTTCCGGCTGAAACAATTGCTTGCATGCTAGGAATTGAACTTGGTTTAAAACATAACTACTCGAGAATCATTATAAAGGGAGATGCATCAAATGTGACTCATTGCTATCCTTGGAGATTCAAGAGACATTCCATGGTCAATCGATCCGAAGTGAAGAAAATCAAAGATGCAGCTAGTTCTTTTGATGATATCAAATTTCAGCACTCTTGCGAACATGAATTATGCCAACATGCTTTTCGTGATAATGTAAATATTTGGTGGAATGCCAATTCTCCACCTTCATGTATCTCTGCAAACCTCAATTTTGAGGTAGTTTAATAAAGTTGGGCTCTTTAGAGCCTTTTCCCCCTTGAAAAAAAAAATAAAATAAAAATAAGGTTTCACCTATTTGCCACCCACGTTTTTCCTATTTTCCACCCTCTTAGAAATTCTAAAGTGATTTTATTTTACAATTCTATTTTTTCCTATTTACCACCAACAAAAGTCAAATTGATTTTGACTATAATTATCTTCTTTTTCAACAAATCAACAACTCATTAAAAAGCTATTAACCCTAAATCAAAAAATCTTTATTCAATCTTAGTACACAAAAAAATAAAATTTAATATCGTTTTTTAATCTTCGTGAAATAAACTTCTCGTTGAGACCGATTCAACTTGTTAAGATCTGCCATTAATGGTGGTTATTTAGATTAACCCCAAATTTGATTAGCCTCAAAAAACATTTAACTTGCTTGAATGGTTAACACATATATCCCTATTTATGCACAACCAAATGTGATTTTTGATTACATCGTTAATTAAATTAGGGAACTACCAATTCCGTGATTAAGATACGTTACGAAAGAAAAAAGAAGAACGTTCATCATCAATATAAAAACAAGCAGACCTTTAAACTTTTTTTAGTTTAAGTTTATTTTTTTTTATTGATCGCTATAAAATCCAATCGAAGTTTTAGTCTTTTAGAGTATTTGTCACCATATGAATGATTTCATTCAGGAGACTAGTAACTTAGAAGCTTAGAAGGGAACAAAAATGGATTTATAAGTGGTTTCGATCATGGAAGAATGGGATGGTGACGATGGTGGTGGGTTGGGAAAGTCAAAGGCAGTATTTAGGATTCTTAAAAGATGTTTGGGTGGCAAATAGGATAATTAGGGGTGGTAATTAATATGGGTGGTAAATAGGAAAAACATGGGTGACAAATAGGTGAAACCAAAAATAAAAACAAGGTAAAGTGATCCATTGACTCATGATTGAATTCTGCTGTTTGAACAGGTCTTTTATGAACCGGCCGAGTGTAAAAGATCTTTACCTACGTATATGAAACAATAGGAAAATGGTAAAAAGTAAAAAGTAAAAAGTAAGAAATGTAAAGAATCTTAAAACCCTAGCCCCTAAACATTTCTCATTCCAAACTCCAAACTATTCAACACCACATCTTGGATCTGCACTTTCCGCCGCACCAGTGAAAACCCTATACTCGGTAAGAAATTTAGGTTTTGAGATCGATCGATCACAATCTATATTCTCTCTGCATAGTGTGGAATGAAGAAGAAAAGGAAATTGGTTCATGGACTCTGATCGGATCAAAATCATTGGTACGAGCGGATTCGGAAACAGGTGATAACCAAGTTTCTCATTCGATTTCCCAGCATTTACTGGACGATTGGAATCTCTGTCAATTGCTTTCTTAAATGGAAAACTAGATTGAAGATTTATCATCCATGTAACAGAGAAATTTTGCTATTGAGATTTATGGCAAGTTCAATTCTCTTCTAATCGTGAAAGGAAGAACTAAGGAAGAGAAAGAAATTGGTTCATTATGTACTCTGATTTTTGGATCATTTTGATATGAGCGGACTCGGAAAACAGCTGATTTCGCACAAATGTTTTTACCCTATCCGGTAAAACGGTTCGATCGCTGGTTTTGTTCAAAGAAATTGGATGCAAAATCAAAGAAATTTCGTAACATTTGCAAGAAACATATAATCAGACTGGAAGAGGACAAATTTGAATATCACTGCCAGGTGAATCTTCTTCATAATTAAGAAATGTACTAGTTATTTGATTCGTAGGAAATTATCTAATCAGATTACTAGCTTCACACTTATGTGTCTGTTGTTGTCTTGATTTTGCTAAAACATGTTTGGTTAGTTAGTTGCTCAGATAAATTTACGTGCTAAATTATAGTTGTGTCTTTTGTGATATACTGCTAATTGCATGTTGGTTCAAGGAAAAGCTAATTATACACACCTGAAAAGATAACAAGTATAACTGCTAGTTGCTCGCTGAATTTAATGTGGTTAACTGTTAGAAGTTCTGAATTTGTTTTAACATGATTACTGCGTGTAAGTCTTTTGTGACATTTGTATGTTTTTGTAATGTGAAAGTAGGTTAGGAGGAGAAGCTAATTATACACCGAAAGGACGAGGAACTACACAAAACTGTGACTGAAATGTGTATTTCTTCCAAATGTGCATTTCTTCCAAAATTAGAGAAGCTAATTATACGCACCGAAAGGACATGTCATTGAGGAAATAGATTGGTAAAAAAAACAAGCAAAAGAAATAGCAATTGTTCCTTAAACTGAATCAGATATCATACAAACCAAAACCCTCTTCTTTGTTTTTTTATCAGCCGTTGCTTTCAGCTTCTCAGCAACATCTTCCACCTGAACATTCTCTTCTTGTTCCTCTGGAACATTAACAGCATTGCCAGCTTTTCTCTTCTTCTTACTTTTACTCTTTCGGTTTACAAGGCCATCCACTTCAGATGTTTGACCTTCACCATATTTTGGTTCACCACCCTATATCTGTGAGAAAATAGAATCATATTGGAGGCAGAAATCAATTCCAGTGAGGAACAAAAGTGGATATGAGTTTCTTGCGGCTTATCTACATCAGAGGTCTTTTCGCTGAGAACTATTTCAAAGATATATCAGTTCTTGCTTTAGGTAAACTAAGCTTCTTGTCAGATTTACTTCAAACCCTCAAAATTTCTTCTTGAATAACTTTTATATTGTTTCTATTTAGAAGTAAAGTAGTTTTTTAAATGTATGTGATGGATTTAGTTACTTTATTTTGTGACATGGATGAAGATCAAGAAAATCATGCCTATTGATGTTGAATCCAGAAGATTCCTTGACCGGATTGAAAAAGGTATAACGATCTCACTTACAACAGGCACACAGATAAATACCTTAACTGCAATCAAGATTACCTGAAGTTCGATCCTTTTCTTGTGGTTTTTCAGGTGTCCCCCATCATATGCGTTACAGAAAATATACTGAAAACACTTTTGTATGCTTATCTGAAATGAGGTTATTGAAGGACTTGTGATAGAAGAATATACGTGTGTATGTTAAATCTCACTTCTTCTTACGTTTGATAAGCCAGCAGATTTAGTCGTTGATAAGCTTGGTTGGTTATCTCGAGTATGTACTCTTAAAGTAGGTTTGAATTCTGGGTGCAGACTGATAAATGAAGTTTATACTCATACATGAATGGACTGTGTTGTGCGGTTTCATTTAGCTATTCAAATTCTTACATATCTGACAGTGAAGAGGTAATGTTGAACATAAGTCGGACTGGGAATAAGAAACAAGGAGCAACAAACAAGTGAATGTCAATACCGACATTACGGTAATCAAACGAGGTATAATAGTAAGCATTTGGGTTTTTGGATTTTGTTGTTATTTCTTGCACTCTATGGTTTCGAATCCAATGGATGACTTTGTTGACTGTGCTTAAACACTGTTTACTTGGTTTTGGCAGGAGTCTGCTTGTAAAATGGTCCGAACTCTGGTTCAGTTAATGCAAATTCCAGACCTATGTCAGAAGAGGTTAAAAATTTCATTGTGCTCTTTCAAATGAAAGTTTTTTTAGGTGTTCGAGTAAGCTGCATGTCTATAATTTTATTTTGTTATTTGTTTCAGCGTACGGTTTTGGCGAAGCTTCTGATTGTGAGGATGTCACTGTAAGTTTCTTAGGCCTCGTTTACATTTGCTATTGATTTTGTCCTGTTTGTCTTTTGCCCATGTTTCCACCATTGTAGAATCAACACCCCCTATCAGTTATTAGTGTCTAGTTGAGGTATTATTTTACAATTCATGGCCTAATATCTGCAATTGCAAACAATACAGAAGAGTAAAGATGCGCTAGATCATCTGGATTCTGTTGTCAACTAAATTTTACAGATGTCTTCTGAAACTAAATTCCCCTTGATTATCTTCCTCAACTCTTTGTGTGTTGTATTCTGTTAAGTACGTCCCCAGGCTCTTGGATGCATGAACTGAAGTTATACTCATTTATTTGATTAATAGTTTATAAATGTTTTGAACGGAAATACTGTTCTAAGTTCTAACATTCGAGTTATATTTTGGAAAATCTACAGGCTGCAGCCTATTATAGCGAGGTACACTTATAGCATAACAATGAAGATTACTTGTATATGAAGGTTTGTTGGGCTTTCTATGTGAATCAAAGGTAACTCATCCTGGTAGTAACTTGTATATGATGTCTAATCTTATTTTGTTGTAAATGCAGGCTCTGTATCTTGTCCTTCAACTCTGCGTAAACTGCTCAATAAGATGGCTTTTGGTGGATTTGTGGAAGCCAAGAACAAACCATGATTAGGTAACACAATCAACTTCTTGAACCAAGATTACTCAGTTTTCTCAATTAAGCTTGTAACTGTAAAATAGCATATAAGATTTTCACCAGCTAAAGCAGCATTAAGCATCTTTGTCAATTTAGGACATGTTTGTTCAAATAGGATTATAATTCCTTCTACTGTTCTACGTATATGTTTGCAATGATTATGTGACACAAATTTCGAACCTCTACAGGTACGAACTATTCACGCATATTCTAGCAAGATTAAGACAACCAACACCTAAAAAGCTTAAGCAATCAATTCAGTGCTGAGTTGTACTTTTTCTTAGGTAAATGTGTCCTTTGATCTATCTCAATTGACTGACAAGAAGCTACCTGAGGTCAAGAATGCTTTGGAGATCAAGTTATCGGTAATACTGTGATTTCTCTTGTTCTTAATACTGTGGTTGAATTCAACATTCAATAACATAATTTCTTGTATGAAACAGGCAATAGAGATAAGTGAACCTCAATACATATCAATTGGTGGTCTCCACTCCGTTGGTTGAGCTTTCAAGAAATCGAGCAACTTGGAACAACACATCCATCCGCATAACTAAGGTTTGACTCCTGCCTGTTTCATGTTCTACTTATTATTTCTCATTTAGTCATGTTTGTGTACTTATTATTATTTCTCATTTAGTCATACCAGGTATCTGATTCAAAACTTTTTCCGTTAGATTAAGATTAGCATCCCTAGTTTGTATCAAGGTTTAGGAGGGGATGTACTCGATTATGAACTTGTGTTCTCCTTTTTATATATGACTGGATTGAAAGGACATCCCTTTAGCATAACATTTGTATAACATTTGTCATTTAAAAGACCTTTCACATATAATACCTTCTAACAACTAAAGATAGATAGAAATTGATCGTATTTGGAAACCAACTTTCATTAGAACCATTGGTGCTGGAGTTTGGTTTAATTTTTCTAGTCATGGTTTAATTTTTCAAATTAGAACCACAAAATCGTCCAAACCCATTTCTTTAGTTCCCAAAAGCCGAATTGAGAAATGCGTCATTTTCTTTGTTTTGAAGGAAATTCTGTAATTATGTCCATTCTAAATAACACACGTACTTTACCAACCATTCTAGGATTTGTATTTATTCTGGTAGCTAACACACGTACTTCACCAACCATTCTAGGGTTCGTATGCATTCTGGTAGATTGTCAATTTTGGTAAGACATTAGGTGTTAAGCTTCTTGTCCAATTTGCTTCAAACTCCTGATATTTCTTTGGGAACAATTTGCCATTATCTTAATTCTATTTTAATTAGTGTTTAGTTACTTTATTTTGTGACAGAGATGAAGATCAAGAAACTCATGCCTATTGATGCTGAATCCAGATGACTCATTGACTGGATGGACAAAGGTATAACAATCTCAGTTAAAACTCAGACACAGAGATGTATACAAATGACTTAACTACAAGCAACATTACATTTGATCCTGCTGTTTTGGTTTTTCAGGTGTTTACGGAAGAAATGCCTTAAAACACTTTTGTTATGCGTACCTGAACTGAAGCTATCCGAGGACCTTAGGTGAAGAATATTTATGTTAAATGTCGCTTCTTCTTTTTCATTTGATAAGCCAACAGATTTAGTCATTGATAAGCTAGTGTTGGATTTTATTTTGTTACTCTTAAAGTAGCATTGAATTCTGGATGTAGATTGATAAATGAAGTTTATACTCATACATGAATGAATTATGTTGCGCAGGTTTCATTTTTAACTATTCGAATTCTGACAGTGAAAAAGGTTATGATGAACATAATTCGGACTGGGAACAGGAAACAAGGAGCAAGTCAACTGCAATACAGTCATTACACCTAATCAAACAAGGTATAATAGTAAGCATTTGAGTCGTTGAATTTTGTTTTGTTTCTTGCACTCTATGGTTTCGAATCCAATGGATTACTTTGCTGACTGTGCTTAAACTTGGTTTTGGCAGGAATTCTGCTTGTAAAATGGTCTGAACTCTGGTTCAGTTGATGCTAATTCTAGACCTATGCTAGAAGAGGTAAAAAATCTCATTATGCTCTTTCATATGAAAGTTTTATTAGGTGTTCGAGTAAGCTTCATGTCTATAATGTTATTTTGTTATTTGTTTCAGGCAGCGCATTTTGACGAACCTTCTATATTATGAGGACGTCACTGTAAGTTTCTTAGGCCTTGTTTACATTTGTTATTGAATTTGTCCTGTTTGGTTTTTGCCCATGTTTCCACCATTGTAGAAACAACACCCTATCAGTTATTTGTGTCCAGTTGAGGTAAAATTTCACAATTCATGGCCTAACATCCGCTATTGCAAACCATTCGGAAGAGTAAAGATGCTCTAGATTATCTGGATTCTGCTGTCAACTAAATTTTACAGATGTCTTCTGAAACTAAATTGCCCCCCTGGATACATGAACTGAAGCTAATACACTCATTTATTTGATTAAATGTTTTGATTATTGAATGGAAATACTGTTCTAACATTTGTCTTGTGTTTCGGAAAACTGCAGGCAGCAGCCTACTATAGCAAGATACACTTTATGGTATAACTTCTTTGTCTTGTGAACCAAGTTGATGAGAAAGTTCTACGAGGGAACAATGAAGGTGAGTTGGGCTTTCTATGTGAATCAAAGGTACCTCATCCTGGTAACTTAGTAGTTAATCCATCAAGTTAGATAAGACATAGTTTGTAATTTACAACCCAAGACTCCCCTTTTATTTTAAAAGCAGGCTCTGTATCATGTCCTTCCTCTGGATAAAGTACTGAGGGTTCAAGCTTCTCAACAATAATAACATGTATTATTTTTTCATTGATTTTAAAAGTTCAATAAAATTATTAATCTAATCTAACCACTAACACTTAATTTGTTTAGCTAATTAAATTTACTAACACAAATTATTAAAGGGCATTTTTAGCCATTACCAAACTTAGTAGGATAAGGGGTTATTGAGATTATTATTTCATGACACAATTTGTCCTTACTCAGCTCCCAGAACATTTTCATTGCAGCCCCAGAAATAGGGTTCAACCCAGTACCCCTGAATCGTAGGCGTCTTCCGCGGAAATGCGGGAGGTGCAAAATGGTTCTTCACTGAAAATTGTTTTAGCGAAAAATATTCCTCGATATAATTAAAACTTTTTCGATGGCGAGTCATGCCTTTATGCACAGCTTCTCTTCACAAGTAACATTTCAGTGGTCATGAAGCCAGGGAACACCTAAAGGCTTATATGATTTCCTGCTGCAATAGGAAGCAGGCATGTCCTTAACTCAAACAAATCCGAAGGAATCCTTTAATTGATGTGACTATATGAGGATATTCGGCGCCAATACAAATTCAAAATATTGAAACCTATTCAGTGTTGTTTCCCTATTCGATTGCAAAAAAGTGAAACCTTTTCATTAGTAGAAAATCAAGGTTACAATGAGTTTAAGTACAAATTCGAAACATATTGCAATCCAACAATACCAAATATTCTACCAAAACCGAATGAATTAGAAAAGGTAAAAAATTTCGGAATCTTATCCAATCGATTTTCATGAAAAAAAAAAAACTCATAAGCAAAAATATTTCATTTCACATAAAGTCATTTACAATTTTACTACTAGAGGTCAAAAATTACTTCTTAGAGTGTATCCAAAAATCCTCTAAAGCCTCGTACCATGAGAGTTGCATCCAGAAGTTACCAACAGTTAACAACATCAAACAAGAGTAAAATGGTAAATGTTGGGGGTGTAAGAATCCTACAAAGTTAATTGTAACCCTAAAAGTTGTGGCTGCAAAAGAATCCTATAAAGTTAACTCTAACCCTAAACATTTCTCATTCCAAGCATACAGAACCATACCTTGAGAGGACTCTGCACTTTCCGCCGCCACAGGAAAACCTAAGCAAAGAAATTCAGGTTTTGAGATCACAAACTCCACATAGTGAAGAAATGAAGAAGAATAAGAAGAAAAAGTCGTTCACGTACAGATTTGGATCGTCGGTACGAGCGGACTCGGAAACAGCTGATAATACCACCAATCCAGCCAACGATGGTAAGTGTTGTGAACTAATTCCCGATAAAATTTTCAGATGATCCAAGTTTTAGTACTTAATTATACTAAAAGCTTTGATTATTCAATGCAGTGATGCAGCTTGGAGACTACATCCATATATTTGGCTCAGTGACTCGCAGCTTTTCAAGTGATTGAGTGCCCAGTGAGCTGGTGGTATTTCTGGGTGTATCTTTCCAAAAATTGTGATGTTGAAGCAAGAAGCACTGGATTGGGTGAGTACACGGATCCAAAGAGAACGAACCCAGGAAGATTTTCACTTCAATTTGAGTTTTGGAAGCTGATCTAAAAATGAAAATGGAGGTGAAAAAGATCAATTCTCTGAAATCCAAGGTAGATATTGTTTGGTTTTTAGCTTTAATGTTTAGAAGTATCCAATTTCTTATGTAAATCGAATCTATCTTGTATGTTGCTGGTTTATCTTTATGAATTGGACAAGAAATCCGAAGGCAATAGTCCTGTTGTGAGTAGAGAGGATTCTCAACACAACTCAGAGGACCCTTCTTTGGAGGAAATTGCTGTCTGATTGTAATTTCCTATCACTAATGGACTACTCTTGTGGTTAGGCTTCCTGTCTAAGCGATTCTGGGGCTTTGTATGCATATTTTGGATCCTATAGCGGCTTCAACCACCACAAAACCGGAATCAAATGGAAAAATTATGAAATTCAGAAAGGAATTGGGTACCACCAAAGATGATCTTCAATTTGGCATGGAAGAGTTCAAATTTCAATTTCACTACAAGGTGATTCTTCTTATTTGATTTTGCAAGGGAATGCCATAGATTCATTCTTCTTTTCATTGGCTACTTTCTTAAGCTTCATGTGTCTGTTGTCTTGATCTTGCTAGAACTAGAACAAGTGTGAATTATTAGTCGCTCACTAAATTTTGGTAGCTACCATATTGGATCATAGAAGTTCTGAATTTGTGGAACTATTGCGTATATGTCTTTTGTGATATATGTGTATTTGTAATGCGTATGTAGGTTCCAGGAGAAGCTAATTATACACAGACTTGAAGACATATATCTAAAGATTCGGGGTTGTCGCCATGATGCTAATGCTAATCAGAAACAAGCGAAGGAAATAGCATGATTGAAACAAAACATATCCTGGATTGACCAAGATGCTTAATGCTGCTTTGGCAGGTGAAGGTCCTCTGCTAATACTACTTACTTTGATGTTAATACCTTATCCGTGAGAGCTTTTTGTAAAATGTGTGGCTCAAAAAACGAAATCATACCCACAGATTACAGGGGAATATCCTTCATTCCTCAGCTTTAGCCGTTCTTGGTTTCCTGATTTCATGTTTCTCACATTGGATCCTTGCAGGATGATGGGTTGGGTAACAAAAGAGTTTGATAGCCAGTGAAACTCCTTTGTTATTCTACTTCTTAAGCATCAATAAACCCGAGTTTTTGTTGTTTCAATTTGTGAAATAAGTTTTAATTATTTCATGTTTTGTTATCACTTTATGTGTCTGCTGTCTTGGATCTTGCTAGCTAGGACATGTGAGAATAGTTAGCTGCTCACGAGAATTATGTGGTTGCCTGTTATTTATGTCGGCTCATAGAAGTTCTGAATTTGTGTAACATAAATTTTGTTTGCATGTCTTTTGTGATATCTGTGTTTCTTTGTATTGTTTCTGTAGGATCGAGGAGAAGCTAATTATACAGTACTCCTGAAGAGATATATCTAAAGGTTAGGGGTCCTCATCATAGATTGGGCTCTTAGGACAAGCCATTCAGGCTAATGCTAAAGCAGAAGTGGGCGCGAACATTAAAGTTAAAGTAGAAGCACGTACAGGTAGCAGGTGAAGAATGTTAAGGAGAAATGAGCATAGCATATTATAGATGTTTAACTAAAATTGATTGATCCAGCAACAGAAGGAATGGAGATTTCTCTTTTTTACATGGTTTCCTTCCGATTGCCATCCCATTTGGGAGATCTCCCTGTACAATATTTCGTCAATCACATTAGAAATTGTAAAGTTGTGTGTATACGAAGACCACTTTCACCGATCATGTTAGCTGATCTTGAGCAGCAACTTTAATCTGTTTGAATGTGAAATTTCCTCTTCAAATTTTTCAGAAACAATTTGTTAAAATAAGTTACCTATTGTAGTAAAACATTAGGGAAAGAGACAAGATGCAGAGACAAGAAGGAGAATATCTTATTAGAGAGAATAGTAATTGTATTAGTACATAAGTTACAACATATACATATAAAAGGGTAAGTGGATGGACCGCACATCCATGGGCCGTAGGCCCTAGTAACACTCCTTGTGCGGTTCAATAACAAAACTTTATACATAGTGCTTCACATGTAGTGTTTTGAATGTATTTCTACAAATGATGTCCTCTCCTTGACGGCTTGTGCCGAAATCAATCGCCTCATTAAAACTTTGACAAGTAAAAACCCAAAGGGTTAAAACCTTGGTACAACTCTTCACATGTAGTACTTCACATGTTATCTCGTACTTTTTATGTAGTTCATCACATGCAATACGATCTTCAAGGACCGACTAGTCTAATTTAATTGCCTCGTTAAAACTTCGTCGGGAAACCCAAAGGGACAAAACCCGAACTAAAGAAAAAGAGTACAATATTACATAAACATATAACATAGTTAGACTTGAATATGTTGCCTCATTAAAACCTTGACAAGGAAAACTTTGTGGGACAAAACCTTGACGAAGGAAAAGAGTACAACATGACGGATGCAAGTAAAGGTGATATGTTGCAGATGATCACTTTGCTCCGTTGAAGTTGACTAGTTGCTTCACAACCGCCAAGGCAGAAAATCCTCATGGGAAAGATAATAGCCTTAGCTGGGAAATTACATTCCCGGTGTTTGTTGTTGTCTCATTAAAAACCTTGCCGAGTAACAAAACCCCGTGGGAAAAGTAACCTCGGTGAAGGAAAATAGTTCAACACACCATTAGATTCTTTCCCTGATGTCAGACAATTTTCATTAGTCTAAGGTATTCAAAGGAATTTATCACACTTTACTTTGTGACTTGAATGTTTATAAGACCATGTTGTTGATTCCTTGGGAAGTTACGTTTTCTTAACCGTACTATCGCATTTCATTTCTTTGATTTAGATATTTTCGGTAATATCAACGCGATCTTTATGTCTTCAACGTTCAACATACTTGATGCTTTTTAGTGTTGTCTCGCTAAAAACCTCGGTTTAGTAACAAACCCTTTGGGAAAAACTATTCGATCGAAGGGAAAAAGAGTACAAAACATCTTCAATTTCAAAGTAAAAATATGTCGACATCCACTAGTGGAAAATGGATTTTTTAACCACTTCCTGGTTTTCACGAATACTACCGTTGCCTGACACTTGTAACTATAGGTGTCAGAGTCACGGTCGTTTAATAAAACTTGTCTCGATACGCTTGTTTCTTTGGGGGTATTTTTGTAAAATACGTGAGTTCTAATTAGAGATTGAAAACGTATGTGAGAGTAACTTCTATAACCAACTCTCTTATCTTTATCTCGATCCGCATTACTCCTTTGGCCGCCTTCCTTCCTTCTTCCTTTACTTCTCTCTCACAACTTATTCGTTTCGCCCGATTTCTTTCTCAATCATAGCTTATGAATCAAGATTAGGTTTTGCTTTCTATTCTTCAAAGATATCATCACAAACAAAACTCTCATACGTATCTTGTGAGAAAAAAAATAGGGGTTATTAAGAGATTTCTCTTTCTTCGAGGTTAGTTTTCAATAATGGATAGATTTCGACGTTATGGGTTTTATTTAGTTTCGTTTCGATTCTTAGATTTGGGTTTTTTTGATGGTCTTTTTGAAACCGAGATTGCTGTGGGGTTTTTCCAAACCCTAGAGATGAGAAATTTTTCTAATGAAATTGATGTAATTTTTGGTATTTTGAGATTGATTTTGCTAGAAAGCTAATTTTCCCCGTGAAATTGATAATAATTTTTGGAATTTTGGAAGTTTACATCTTGCGAGTTAAATTGATTTTTGATTTATGTGATTAATTTAGTTTTTGGATTTTTTCTCAAAGCCCTAGAAATTGGATTTTTTTTCTTCGATTTCTTGTAGTACGTATGAGGTTATAAAGAGGTTATATTTGAAGCTTCAAAGTTTTGAGGCTAATTTGAATGTTTTGGAATGGTGCAGGGTGGATGTTAGAATACACAGTTCTGGAGGGTCTTTGTGATTTCAGTAATATGGATGGTCTTACCAAGATAATGGAGGGTTTTACCAAGATAAAATCGATTGTTGATTTCTTTTAGGTTACATATATTTTCATAGCTGATTAATGGGTTTCTCTATCTTTTCGATCAGGTTGATGGAACAACCCAAGTCTACATGGGTGAAGCAAAAAGTTGAAATTTCCAAAGAAATTAGATTGGGAGAAAAGGTTTCATGTGAAAAATTAGACCGGGTTAGTCATTTTTTTTTTTTGTATATTCAAAATCTAAATGGAATACTTTGTCGTTCATAGTGAATTTCATGTTTTTTCTGTTGTATAGATACTTAATGATGAAATACTTTTGCTATGCAAAATAGCTTAAATGACATGTTTGGATCCTAGTGGAGCAAGGAAGAGCTTAAACGCTTTATGAAGCATATTGTATGAGGAAGACTGGGAAGGTTTGCTGGCTTCTAAAAGTTTATTTATATGTCCCAGCTTAACATGTTTGTATTCATATCCATTGTTTTGTGTTGTATGTGTGTATTCAAACATCTTATTTTTCAAGTTAGAAAATAAGGTTTTTTTTCTCATTATGTCTTACCGGTTTCATTTGGATTGTGTCATGTAGTTTAAGAATTTCTCATATGAAGTTGGAAAATGCACTAGAAGCTTGACAATTGTTTGAGATGATACCGTATACTTTCTAAAATTAATATGCTAAACCGAAAAGTCCTACTTTGGTCGAGTGATGCAGCACCATAAATAGCTAGGATTTAGAGTATCTTTATGTTGAATTCTTAACCAGAAACCCCCAAGAATAAGTTCTTGAAACTCTTTGTAGGAAGTTTTTGTTATTACTCTAATTCTATTTTTAGTTGTGTTTCGCTAAAAACTCTTATTTATTCTATGTTGTGTGTGAATCGAAACCTAGTTTTTTTTCTTAATTGTTGTTGCGCCGTAATGGAGGAATATAATCCATCCTCATTCTGGCCATTCTTGTAAAAAGGTTGTCCAATGTCACGACATTGGGTGTTGTCCCGCATTGATGTGATGTGTTAAGAGGGTCGACCCTTGACCAAACCACGCGTCAAGCTAAAATATCTGGCTTACAGCTTGCCTTCCTAGAGATGATATTTATGCATCCTATCCTAAAAACTTCCACCGAGTTGATCTTTTTCATGACACCTGATCTTCCGAAGAGCATCTTAGGCTTATCTTGAATTTTGGAGCATTTTTATTTTTGTAGTACGTAAGTGTGCATCAAAGGAGAGATTAGTAAAACTATGAATGAATTTGATTGTAGATTGCACCATAATCCAACCAAGCTTTTTGGCCCCCGAAGAATAAATTCGAGATCGGTTCTACGGTTTTCTCATCAAAAATGGAAAGTGATAGGAATCTGGGTGAAATTCATGTTACAACTCTTTTACAAAGGGGTTATCATTATGGTTTTACATAAAACACAACTTACGTATAGGTAAGAATTGTTCCCCTTCAATCTGCATCAACATATTTATAGGGTAAGGCACCTTTCATGTGCGAACAAAATGTATCTTATGTGGTGTTTCTTTAGCGGGACTAGTGACCCTAAAGGACGTTCTACGAAAGGTCATTGGACAATTGAAGAGAGTAAATTCATGACACATTAATGTCTATGCTTATTCTATAAACTTATACTCTATTTGTCCTGCTCCACATTCAAAAATATTTCATGTACTTTTATGATTTTTAACTTTGTCATATGACATTGTTGTTGTGTCTATGCAGCTGAATGTATAAAGGGTCGAACAGATGTATAGTGCCTACGTCGGTGGAAGACAGTCTTGAATCCATAGATTGTTAAAGGTACTTGGTCAAAATTTTACATGGAGAAAATTTTCATATCAAGCGCAGAGGGATATTGATAAATCCAAAGATGACGTTGTAAGTAATTCAGGCGGGTATTTGGTATCTAGATGATCCACAATTTGAAAGTTGTTTCGTATGCATTCAATAGCGGGACTCTAAAATTTTGTGTTATGCCTGTACCCAGTTCTATATGAATATCATGTTATAACTTTCTATATAATTCTTGACTTGTAGTATAGGCTAGAATTGAGCATTATCTTTTTTCCTGTGGTAGAATTTGGATTATACCTCTTCGTGGTTGAGTTGCTGCGATTTCTTTTGTCCACGAAATTCATTTCCGTTAGACCCATCGTCATGTTCACTCTCAAATTCTAAGCCTCCCGAGTCCCTGACATGTGAATCATCAACTTAACTTTTATGTTGTTGAGGTTTAAACTCAAACCCCTTTCTCCATCTTCCTTGGATAATAAGATAGGTGGTGTTGATAGGAATTTTGTTTCTTATGACTGGAATCTAAGTATTTTACTCATGGTGCATGCTTGGTGGGTGCTTTGATTGATTTTAAAGTACCCAGCTAAAGAAATATCCTGCATTAGATTTGCATCAATGCCTTGATGAAATATTTTATTCATAGTTGCTCTCTAATTTTCTAAGCTTTTCGTTTATCCTCAAGGATTTTTTGTTTCAACAGGAAATTTTGGCCTTAGTATGCACTACTTTATTCAGGGATATGCACATGCAATGGACTCGATTGCTCAAAGATGTCTTGTTACTTGTTTGTGTGCTGATGGTGAGTCCACTTTAGAATAACTATCGCTGCCTTGTCATTAGAGTTCATATATAATAGTACGGATTATGTAACTTTGACATATGCTCTATTTACTCGCTATATAATTGAAATGTCTTGTAAGAAAGTTATATAGGTTATGATAACTGATTTGTTTGTTTTGTCCTACCCAGTGTGCAGGTGAAAGAAATTCGAATCGACCAAATCCGCATTAATGTTTGAAACAAATATATGGTCTTGTTATTAGTTTGGATGAAGTTGGACTTTCAACATGTAAGTAGTTTTAGATGATAGATTATTTTCTGTGGTCGGGAACTCTGAAGTTGTATATTTTGACCACTTAGTTAATGATTTTATCATGTATAGATTGATGATGATAAGTAAGGTTACCATGATTGACTTTCCACAAACGTTGTCTCATAATCATCACAATGAGTGGGTAGTATTGATCTGCATTTTTGCTGAAAATATTTGTGCTTCACTGCATTTTGTATGCTAATTAAAATTGCATCATGTTTAATACTAACAACCATCCATGTTTTTCAATACAACTATAACATATATATATCATCGCGCCAGCTAGAAATATTACTAATCTTGACTTGAGATGGATGGCATAGTTGTTTGCATTCTGTGGAAGTTTTAGCATTGTGGTGTGCTAATGTTCGTATGTTGCTTTTGTAGGGTTTTGAAGTTCAACAACCGAATGACATTCTTTGGGTGGTGGACAACCAAAGAACAATAGATCTAGTGCATTAAAACACCATCTTCTTGCATTGGATTATAAAACTTGCATCTTTCTCATTGTATAACTTAGCACTACAACAAAATAGGTATTACCTATCTATTTAACAAAAATTTACAAAATGTTTGCAAATTTTTAGAAGATCCATTGTAGCTCGAATCAAGCTTTAGCAAATACCTATTCCTTGTCCCATGTGAACACTTATTTTGCATAACTTCTTGAAAACATTTTAAATGTTAATTTCAAGATCAATTTCTCTCCGCAACAACTGTTTAATGTGGCCTATATAGCCAACCTAAGCAGCATCGATCTGTAGCTTGGATGGCTAATGCATCTAATAGTCTGGTCGATTGTTATTTGCGGTGACCATTTAAAGAACTATGATGAAAAGCATGTTATGTGGAATGAACCAGAATGGGATAGGAGGAGTTGTAGCTAGTGGTGAATCGTAACAACGGCTTCTGAATAGTCAAAGCTGCCGCAAGACAAGCTACATAGAGTCATCGATGGGTTAGCTGCAAGGGGAACTTCATCCAATTTCACATTTACTTGGGGTACCTTTCAATATTATTTCTCTTATGTTATATGGCCAGCAGATGCGAGATGTTATATGATGGAATCTTCGAGGGTTTTGTGATAAATTGGATGAATATATTTGAAGTATTTTTGAGGTATAACGTTGTTGTTAGTGCTGAAATTTTCATATTATAAACTTTGGGTGATTTAAAGTGACTGAATTTGTAAGTGAATCTTATCATTCAATATAAATATTTGGTTTTTTTTTTAATTTAGTTTTGATCTTACTTTTGATTGGTTGAATGCTTAAGATTCAACTCGAATCAAATCCCTTTTTTATAGAATATAATTAAAATAAACTACGTGATCATCAGTGCTATAACTTAATCAAGTTAAAAACAATTGGTTTCTTTAAAGAAATCAAGGAATGTGAGACACAATCGTTTTGGAAAAACCACTCCAAAATTAGAGCCGAGGAACACGGTCGTTTTTTGTGATATTACCTCCTGTACTAGCAGTGGTTTAACTTCCATTTTCCACTAGTGATCATATCCTTGGATCCTCCCCCTGATGTCGGCATCTCCCCCGATTACTTTCGTAGTTGTTCCGCATGTTCCTTTAGTCATGTATTTTTCGAACCTAATATTGGTAATGACTTAGAAAATAATCTACCATATCTCCCCCGATTACTTTCGTCGGAGAAGAGATTATTTGTTCTTCATAATCAACAACTTTTGGATTGCACTTTCATTAGCATTCCTTTTAATGTCTTTGTAGGGATAAAACAAATTTATGTCAATGGTCACTTTTAAGTACATGATTACATTCACTATACCATTCCAATGACGTTGCGTTGGCACAGCTATATCTAGCTAACAAGTTCACTAAGGATGTAAAGTTTAATCGAGTACATTATTATACTAAGTACAACAATGCGTCTATTGTACTTAGATATGGGAATTTCATCTCCCAACACATATTCGTCATCTTCCTTAAGACGAAAATGGTCACTTACTTTACATTTGAACCTCGACTAATCATGGGAGTGCTATCAGATGCATGTCTTTGTTAAATTGCCCGACAACTTTAGACAAATGCAAACTAGTGGGGTAATATACCACAAGCACGTTATTCGGGAGCTTTCCCCCATTTTCCATCTCAAATTCGGATTTCAAATAGCTTTTAAGGTCTCTTATTACATCAAGAGTACATATCATGTCCTTGTAATATCAACATAAATAGCTACAATTCCAAATTAGGAACTTTCTTATGAACACGCAAGGAAAAATAACTTACTTACTTGTCTATCCTCCAAATCAAATAGCCACTTAGACGGGTATACCACATCCGCCCGATTGCTTGAATCTATAAGCTTAAACGTTATATCTAACTATAAACGCACTCGTGGTTTAGAGTCATTTGATTTGGGAAACAAAAAGTATATCAAGTACTTTTTGTAAATATCTTTTATCTCTTGATGCTTTTAGAGATACGTAACAAAATTACATATCTTTGCATTTCAAGTCCTTTTGAAATTACCAAGCTAACTAAGTAGGGAACTCTATAACGTTCATTACAAGAGAACAATTCGGGTTTTGTGAGAAACCTCGCGCCACAAGGCGAGTCTTTGTACTTTAAGACTACTTTCTTCTCATTATGATTTATGACAAATTAATTATGTATGTCCAATAGGCTTTACACTTGGTTGGTTAGCACTACCACACCAAATACCCGTATATTGCCAAAGAACTAAGTTCTACCTGGATTGTGTAGGCCAAATATGCTATATTTATTTGAAATTAATCAAAATAACGCATGGTTCGATCTCATTGTGCTCTACTTCTGGAGCAACTATTTATGGATTATATCATCATTGTGCACACATGATCCTTCCGTTGACTCATGTGCATTCTCATAATCCGTCGGGATTTCATTGTTCTCTAGAATCATTTAAAACTTCAAGCGTCCTCCCAAGATTGATTCATGGACATAGTCGTGAGACAATCAAATGAGATGCTTTCATTAATGATACAAATTAGGTTGTGCCTTACTCATCTACTTTTTTAGGTGAGCTTTGATCGAACCTCGGTGTCTCTCCATCTTTTCCTTTATGGAGACACGGCCTCAACTACACTTCCACCAAGAGTAGTTGCAACACCTTAGTCTATGGTGTACCCCATACCGAGGATTTCTAACCTTTGCAGAATATTTGCAGTTTGGTATTGTGATCTTGTCACTTTTACATCAGTGTACATTCCGAAAAACTGATTATTCTTTGTCACTTCACATTTTTATTTGTGGAGTACAAGAATCAATATGTGACACAATGGGAACACACCACGACAATTCCCGGCTTCCCTTAGAAAATACTTTTTCTTATCTCCCTAACGACGGAAGACTCAGTCTCACTAAAGTGACAAACCGCAAATCTAGCAGTAAGAGATCTCCCTACAAAGGTTTTAAAATGCGGATAATTGTTGAGAGTAAATATTCAAAAAATTACTTAATCATTTTCGTGACCCATCATAGTACGATGGGACTCGTAATGGCACATATATATAGCAACCAAAAATACGTAATAACACAAACGTCGCTTAAATTCAGCTACCAACCGGTAAGACATAGAAAAGGTTGACTAATATTATCGTTCTACAAAAATTAGTAAAGATGCGCGTAATATTGCATATCCCCAAAGCAAAGAAAAGGTAGGTTGGTACGCATAACCTATTCCTTAGACACCATCCGAACTTTGATGGTAGCCTCTACGAGACCATTGGGTATAAGATGCTTTATATTGATCCTATTAAACATGCAATATTCATCAAGTCCTTTTGATGTAAATTCTCTAGCATTAACAAGGGTGGTTAGCCTTTACACTTTGCATTAGGCCGCACAAGACCGGCTCAACTGTCCCTATTGAATCGAATTCTTGGATTCCGAATCCCGTCATCAAACCTCTGTATAAGGTATGTGAATGGGAATGGAAAATTAGAACTAGATAGGAGTGGGTATAGGAACGGTTCAGCCTATTCCCGTCGAAGCACTGGTACTCCAAAACCCTGCTTAATCTAAGCCATTGATGTTTTGATTAGATGTTAATCTAAGGCATTTATCCTGGTATTGATATCCTTTTATCTATCGAGTATTTCATCATTCTTCTTATTTTTCTTCCGCTTCTTCACCTTTCTTTCCCGTGTTTGGTTTGAGAACCAAAACCGAGAATTAATTGAGGGAAACCACTGTGTAGTACCGATATATGATGGAGAAGATGCGTGGTCACAATTGCGGAAGCGAATAACTAGGGTTTGAATCTGAAAGAATCGATTTAGGCTCAGATTTGACTATTGTTCTAAGATTTAGAAGATGAAATTGCAGGTCTAGAAGGATGATTAAAGGTGGGTTTGGCATGAATTTGGATATAAGATAGAAGATTAGTTTAGAATCGATGAATTGAAGTTGTTAACAAAACTAGAATTTGATTCTTAATTTTAAGAAGAAGATCGGGGTTTACTTCAAAACAATCGATTAGGGTAATTGTTGATGTTTGAATTGGGATTAGATTCAGTTTGAGTTAATCGTTCATTCCTTCATCAAAATCTTTTTGTTTAGTATAGTTTTGAGGTTGTTGATATCTTGAGACTCTGATGTTGTATGGTATCTCCGACTTGAGTTTTTTATGAATCAAGAGAAGTAAAGATTAGGGTTTGAAAATAATAAATTCGGAGATGAACCTGAGTTGTGTTTACTGGGAATGAGTCGAAGGATTTGTAGTTAATCGAGAATGGTGGTTATACAAATTGTATGAACAATTATTTTTTTTTTGAAATCCAGCTTTGAGATTGATGAATGGGTTTGTTCAAATGTGAAATGAAATACAGGAAGGAGATTGAAATAAAGGTGATGATATTGCAGTAAAACCCTGCACGGCTTATACAGACCTAGATCACGGATGTGTAACAGAACAAGTATTGCATGTGTAGTCGAATGGGAACCGACCATTACCAGTACAGTGCGGGTTCATAAAACCCAAATCTTGCTTAGGCATGTGCAGATCTTGAGAGTTCTCAAACGTAATTTTTTTTTTTTTTTTTTTTTTTTTGGGGAACTATAACTAGTCCAAAATGTCAAAACATTCACCGATCCATCAAATACTTTAATGGTCCGCATTCGCATGAATGTTTTTCTAAAGTTCACCTTGTTTTCTTTGTAATATGGAATTTTTACCATTTGCATCTTAGATGGTCTCGATCCTGTTTTTACTAAAGACTTTGTAAAATGAGTGATATGCTTTTTTACCTAAAAGCATAATGGGAAGGGGGTTGTGCATCTAGTAATTTAGAAAACACTTATTGGAGATATGTCGTCACTTTGCATTCTCGTCAATCTTTTTCCCATTTTC
Organism: Papaver armeniacum; assembly: GCA_023531295.1. Classification (NCBI taxonomy): domain Eukaryota; kingdom Viridiplantae; phylum Streptophyta; class Magnoliopsida; order Ranunculales; family Papaveraceae; genus Papaver; species Papaver armeniacum. The sequence continues at coordinate 46,563 of JAJJWW010002519.1, read as the reverse complement.
GTTCACTCAAATAAAATGATATTTGTATGAGTTCTTTCAAACAATCATCATGTCACAACCAAAGTTTCTTTTATGGTTATGCCCAAAGCCTCTATGAGTCATTTTCCAACATTTCATCAGTCGGAGTCATATGATTCAATAATCCAAATATTATAGTGAATTACATTGTACTAGATTGACTCATTAGTTTCTCTAAAATATATTTCCTTCCAAATATATCGTAGACTATAAAAGATGCAATCAATTACATTTTCATCATTTAGATGTTCCACAAGATATCCATTTGCACGGGTTACTTGGGAATTTAACAAGGTGTGATCATCTCTTGGTACATCTAGAGATTTTGCGACGTCTTTGTTCTATCTTGAAGAAAAAAAATGAGCAATGCTGTGCTCGATAAGATAATCAATTGGCCGACAAAGTTCTTGTTGCCATTAAAGTTGATGTGGAAATTGCTGCTACTATGATACACAAGACATTCAGATATATCAACACCTATGACCAGGTGCATTCCCAACTCTTTCATTTATGTTGGGAGCTAGAATTACATCTTAGCTTCATCCCATTTTCAGCTGATACTTATTGTACTTTGGTGTCATTACTACTGGGAAAAAAATACATCTTTGTCTCATGATATATGTCCCTTTTCACATGCTTTATATGAGTCATTACGTCTAACCCTTATTACTTCAGGGTTCTTTCCATTTTCAATTTTTGCTACATTTAGCTTAATTTGAGAAATTTTCTTTATCTCAATAGGCCAAGAGAATATCACTACACATGTCAACCACTTACTTTAGGTTGAATATATATTACTAAAGATAATTCTCTTGTTGTCATACTTCAATATATACCTAGGTTCGTTAGTATTATGGATGAAGTAGAGCAATGAAAATTTTATGACTCATATCATCTTTTTGTGAGTTCTTCAACAAAAAATTAGAATACATGTGATTTTATTTGAACATATGTATTGAAACTATTGACAAGTTAATAGTCGGGATGTAATCTGAACATTCAATTTTTTTATTTTTTTTATTTTTATTTTTTGGGAAAATATCAAGATCCAATGATGGTGCTCAAGTACTTCTAAGCCCCAAATAAATACATTGGAATTGAGTTGGTACAACCAATTAAACAAAACACACCATTCAACTATAGCCAACATCATATTCAAGAGAACAAATATAAAGATTAAGACTAAAATTCTTAATGATCGAGATCAATAAGCATAACTTAAATTGACTATTTTATATATCGTGGATTTATCTTAAACAAAAATGAACAAAACTAGGCATATTTTAGAAACAAATAAATAAGCCTAGTCAGTATTCAATGTAAAAACCCAATTAGAGTTACATACCTCAAACTTTAGTTCCCACAAGATGGATCGATCGCACCTAGCTAGACCGATATTTTCAGACAAAGACAGAGAGGATGTGATGACGCCAACGAGTATTCTCTCTCATGAGTAGTACATGCACAATCAAAAAATCACCAAAAGGGTCATAAACGTTCCAAAATTCACCGAGAGAACCGCGTGAATGATATTGTAACCCAAAAAATGGACGCATGTGATGACAAATCATAAATGTAAAAGATGAACAGTTGAAGAAACGTAACGTAACAGTTGAAAATGGACATCATTTTCCAATACGATACAGAAGTTACAAACCTATCGCCCACAAGTTTATACCAAAAATTCACAGGACAGTCATGAACCATTTTATATTCTACTCTAACATGTACTCTGTAAGCCCCTCCAAATAGATCATGATTCATGAAACCACATCATCAAATTACACATATCAGACAAAACCATCATCGGACAAACTAGTCATTGACACACAAAACCATACAGTACATCTTCATGATTACACTAGCCAAAGAACAAAATGAAACGGAATTACCAAAACCGTGGAGTTTCCGGAAAGAGATTGCCGCATCCTATTTTTTTGATTCCCATCCATAAGCACCGCATATATATGATCAGTACATACATACAAAATTACAAGCACACAAAGATTAGTACACAAGATTGTAACACAAGGATTAATCCAAATAATCCTTGATTACAGATTACAAAGGATTAATTAATCGAATAATCTCTAATTCATAATCAAATTAATTTTTGCCTATAAACGGATTAATTAAATCAAAAACAACCCCCTAATCATAATCAAATCCGTATAAAAGCCAAAATAGGAAAAGAGAGAGAAAAAATTCAACTTAACTTATTTGATTCCAACGATTACGTTAGCTTGACAATAATCCATATGTAGAGAAAAAAAAATCAATAGATCCAATATAGCTTTGTGGTATAACATCGCGCATGATAACGTATTGTAGTAAAACATTAGGGAAAGAGACAAGATGCAAATAAAACAAGCATGAGAACATCTTATTGTGAGAGAATAGTAATTGTATTACATAAGTTACAATATATACATATAAAAGGGTAAGTGGATGGACCGCACATCCATGGGCCGTAGGCCCTGTAACATTACCTTCTTAATTGTTAATTTTGATTGATAAAATAAAAAGGAAAAAGATGTTACCATGATCAGTGAGTAAAGTTTGACTTCTAATTCTACCGCAGCTATTTATTTTTCCTTTTCTTACTTTGTTTTTTTTTACTGGTATCAACTAAAGTCTAGATTTCTAATAGAAATTCATCAGAGGTCTGACCGGTAAAACTGTGAAAAAAAAAAAAACAAGCTATAGTTGATTCATGAACAGTAACAAGCACGGAGATCAATGCAATTCTCCCTATGGCTTCGAGCGATGAGGCGTTAGTGCGAGAATCACTGATCTTTGTCTTCTAAATTCATCTTTGATTTTGTTTTCTCATGATCCGTCTGGATACCTATAATTTATTACTATAGTTGGCTAAAGAACGATTGACTCATGAAAAGTAAAATAGTAAAAGTAAAAGTAAAAGATGAAAGAATATTTAAAACCTAGCTAGACCCTAAAAAACAATTTATTCCAAAATCAAACTCAATACATCAACATTTCGATCTGCACTGCGCCACGCAGTGAAAACTACCTAAACCGGTAAAAATTAGTTTTGAGATCGATCGATATATTCTTTAGTGAAATGAAGAAGAAGAAAGGAAATTGGTCCATGTTCAAATCATTGGTAGGAGCGGATTCGGAAAACAGCTGATAATCGCCCAAGTGCTTCTTCCTATCTCATAGAACTGTTTCATCGCTGGTTTGTTTCATGAAATTGGATGCGAAATCGACGAGATTCGGAAACAGGTGATAACCAAATTTCTCAATCTCAGGCGTTAGTGATACATCTCCTCTCTTTCGATTGATTTCTTAAATGGAAAGCTAGATTAAGATTACTGTCCATCTAGCAGAGAAATTTTGGTATTGAGATCAATTACAAGTTCAATTCTCTTCGAATAGTGAAATTTCTGGAAGAGAAAGAAATTGGTACTCTGATTTTGGATCATTTGGTATGAGCGGAATCGGAAAACAGCTGATAATCACACCAATGATTCCCACGATTTTATAAATTTGTTAGGTTGCTGGATTTGTTTGAAGGAAACTGAATGCACAATGGAAGAAACATATAATCACAATCATCTTCAATCAGTATGAAAGAAGGACAAATTCAATATCACTACTAGGTGAATCTTCTTTATAATAATTAAGGGATGTAGTAGTTATTTTGATTCGTATAAATCATCTTCAAATTTCATCTTGTTTAATTGCTTACTTGCTTCAGATTTATGCATGTGTTTGTTATTGTCTTTGATCTTGCTATAACCACGTTTCATTAGTTAGTTGTTCAGCTAAATTTATGTGGTTAGAAGTTCTGAATTTGTTTTAACATGATCATTGCTTGTATGTCTTTGTAATATGTATGTAGGGTTCAAGGAGAAGCTAATTTTACACACCTTAAGAGGTATATGTAAGAACAAGTCATTGAGGAAATAGATTGGTAAAAAAACAAGCAAAAGAAATAGCAATTGTTCCTTGCACTACTGAATCAGATATCATACAAACCAAAAACCTCTTTTTTTTTTAATCAGCCGTTGGTTTCAGCTTCTCAGCAAAAGAACAAGTCTTTTTGTTCCTCTGTAACATTAGCAGCATTGCCAGCTTTTCTCTTCTTACTTTTACTCATTCGGTTTACAAGACCATCGACTTCAGATGTTTGACCTTCACCATATTTTGGTTCACCACCCCATATCTGTAAGAAAATAGAATCATATTGGAGGAAGAAATCAATGCCGGTGAGGAACAAAAGTGGATATGAGTTTCTTGGTTTATCTACATCAGAGGTCTTTTCGCTTTAGGTAAACTAAGCTTCTTGTCAGATTTACTTCAATCCCTCAAAATTTCTTCTTGAATAATTTTTTATATTGTTTCTATTTAGAAGTAAAGTAGTCTTTTAACTGTATGTGATGGATTTAGTTACTTTATTTTGTGACATGGATGAAGATCAAGAAAATCATGCCTATTGATGTTGAATCCAGAAGATTGCTTGACCGGATTGAAAAAGGTATAACGATCTCACTTACAACAGGCACACAGATAAATATGTTAACTGCAATCAAGATTACCACAGTTCGATCCTTTTCTTGTGGTTTTCAGGTGTCCCCATCATGCGTTACAGAAAAAATATACTGAAAACACTTTTTGTATGCTTAGCTGAACTGAGGTTATTGAAGGACCATGATAGAAGAATATGCGTGTATGTTAAATCTACTCTTCTTTCGTTTGATGTAAGCAGAGATTTAGTCGTTGATAAGTTTGAGTTGATTTATCTCCGTATGTACTCTTAAAGTAGCTTTGAATTCTGGGTGCAGACTGATAAATGAAGTTTATACTCATATGAATTGGACTGTGTTGTGCAGTTTCATTTAGCTATTCAAATTCTGACGTATTTGACAGTGAAGAGGCATGTTGAACATAAGTCGGACTGGGAATAAGAAACAAGGAGCAGCTTATGCAAGTCAATGTCAATATGGCACTACTTACGCAAATCAAACAAGGTATAGTAGTAAACATTTGAGTTTTTGGATTTGTTGTTATTTCTTTTCACTCTATGGTTTTGAATCCAATGGATGACTTTGTTGACTGCTGGTAAACACTGTTTACTTGTTTTGGCAGGAGTTCTGTTTGTAAATGGTCCCAACTCTGGTTCAGTTGATGCGAATTCTATACCTATGCCAGAAGAGGTAAAAAATCATTATGCTCTTCATATCACATCATTATTAGGTGTCTGAGTAAGCATCATGTCTAAAATTTCATTTGTTATTTGTTTCAGCGTACAATTTTGATTGTTCTGTATTATAAGGATGTCACTGAAAGTTTCTAGGCCTGTTTATTTAGCCATTGAATTTGTCCTGTTTGTTTTTTTGCCCATGTTTCCACCATTGTAGAAACAACACCTATCAGTTATTATAGTCCAGTTGAGGTAAAATTTCACAAATTCATGGCCTAACATCCGCTATTGCAACAATTCCGATGAGTAAAGGTGCTCTAGATTATCTGGATTCTGCTGTCAACTAATTTTACACAGATGTCTTCTGAAGCTAAATTCCCCTTGATTATCTTTCTCAACTCTTTGGTGTATTGTGTTCCAGTAATGTTAAGTGCGTCCCTGGGGCTCTTGGATTACATTACTAGTTAATACTCACGCATTTGACTAGAATCAGGTTTAATTTTTTTTGAATGGTATATTGATTCTCATCTACGGTGATGATGAACTGGCAGGAGGAATGGTGATTGGATGCCAAGGCTGAAGAATGACCAAACCGCAGTAAGTTGATGAAAGCTGGCACAGAGGTCAGGGTCTATAAAAGTCAAAACTGCAACATACTTGGCTCTGGCCTCCATTTCCTAATCCGCTCGTGCACTTCACACCTGCTACACACATCGCTCCCAATCTGGAATCTCTTTTGCCTTGTAATGCACATATTTTTGCTATAGGAAGAACATATTTTTGCTAGCAAGCTATTATCCTTTGATACGTATAACGTATTCATATGATCAAGTAATCCATTCCGGAAAGGATGAATAATAGTTGCCACATTTTATTTTCTTCTTCACGATTCCTAGTGTATATATACCTTATAAATTGATCCAGAACTACCATGACTGATCTTGTTTGCAGGACTGAAATCTTGTAGCAGCTTTAATATCTTTGTAACTGAAATGCTACTCCGGATCTCTTTGAGATATATAAGTGCTCGCCGGGAAAGAAAGTTTCACTTTGCCACTTGGCCTATTTTTAGGCCAAAATTGAAAAAGTGAAAGCATTCTTTTCCAACTGAGGGGAGTATTAAATTTGATCCAACTTTAATTTTAATAGATCTAGTGAAACCTCTTTTTCCAGAGAAAGACACAAAGGAAAAAAAAAAAGAGCCTTTAAGCCTCGACATTTTTATGGGCGACCCCAAAGAATTAAGTGACTTTTATTCCCAACCTATGAACAATGTTATGGGATGTCCAAATTCGCTGAGATTACCATTGTATCCTTATACAATCGGTAGCTAGAGTAGTGGTATTATCTACCCGATTGCGAGTCATTCCTCAATGTTGTGGTCGTTAGCAATCGGTAGATAGGTGAAGTTCATAAATAACTTCTATAAATAAATTATTCTAGTTCCCAAATTGAAAAATTGAAATTTTGACAAAAACAAAATTTAGAATCTTAATAATGAGGTTATTTAACTACGATTATAGTAGCTCCTAAATTCAAAATTGATGAATTGGCAAAAGATAATTTGGGAAACTTTATAATGGACGTCATATTAACTTATTTACCTACCATTATACTAGTTCTCAAATTGAAAAATTGATATTTTTGCAAAAACAAAATTTGGGGTAACTCATAAACAGAAGTTAAGTTACAGCTTTGTAACTTCCGAATTGTAGCCTGGTCATCTACAAAATAGAGTCGTTGGTTTTTTTTAAACTTTATTTAAGGATATCCTTTACCCTCTATGAAACACAACACTTTTAAAAATCTCCTCGACATCATCTTCAACATAATGGCCCAAACCATTCATTAATGATACGGAGTTCCACGATTGACGAAGATTTATATTTATGTAAAGTGTATGTTGATTTTATCGAGACGAGGAGAAGAACGTAGGCAGGAGGCATAATGAGTATGAGTTATTTGGGAAAATTCTGCGAAAATTTTGCGCCGACAACGGCTAACCTAAATAACCACCAACAGTCTTTTTCTCGCCGAGTTGGTTCAATAAAGGAACACGTCAAGAATTCGTTTCATTTAACTTATCTTGTGAATTAATATCGATTGAGGTGAAACCAATGATGAGGTTATAGAGCATCTCTCGGGAATGGCGGAGATGGAAAAGATCAAGCTTCGTTATGAAAGCTCATTTTAGAATCCGTAGGGCGATGGAAAGATTTAATCCATTTAGACTCGGCCCAACATGTCCAAGACGCTAATCCAATGATACCTTGTAATAAAATTGTGGAAGTTCAATGAAAAGTTATGATTGTAAAATTATTATGATGTGTAGGTGATATTGTAATGAATTTCAAAATATTTATGACAATCGAAAATTTTAATTCTTTATCTAACTACCGATCAGTCTCACGGCTTATAGAAGACAATCTTAAATGGGCATCTAATCTTTTTGAATGAGTTCGATTATTTTCTTTCCGTCTTCCTTACATACTTATTATTCTTTCTCGTGACTCTTTCTTCTCCCACCTCGCTCGCATATCCATTTCAAACCGAATCTTCTTAACGCATCTGGTTGAATTACCACGCACATCTTCTCTTTGCCTTGTTAATAATCCATTCTTTTCGCCTCCTTTCTTATCATAAACATCTAAATGCGCATATAACAAAAAAATAATAAGCATAACCATCTAACATGCATGATTGGAAAAGGAAAAGATAATTCATGACCATACCAAATCTGTTTGCATAGTGTAGGAAAGTATCATGCCGCAAATAATCGTCATCAACATTTACAAGAACCTAGCCGCGATAATAATAAGTTATGCATTACTTGAAGGAAGCAAGTTTTAGAGAATATATAACCGATTATATAACAATCAGTAATCAAATATGATACAAACAACAATTATTTAATAGGTAGTCTTATACTACCCAAGAGCTACCGATTAACCAAGAAATGGAAAAAATGTAGAATTGTTTTGTATAAAAAACTTCAATAATCGAAGGAAAATTAATTCATAAACAACCGATTACAAATATTTCATTTGAGAAATTACATTATTTGGGATTTGACTTTTGAAAATGGGACATTTGTTGATATACAAAGATTCCGGTTGTGACAAATTAAAACTTTGATTTGGGTTTTTTTTTATATTCTAAGTAGCTTAATACATCAACAAACGTCATGTGATATATTGGAGACATTTTCTTGTAATCAGAGATATGGTACTCAATTAGCTACCGATTATATGTCGTTCATGGCATTCAATGCATGCGAGAATCAATTTTCGTTCAAAACATACAAAACACACATAACATGGGTATTAGAGTTTGTTAACAACATACCCGTATGTTTGATGCATTGCAGCTTCATTTCGGGTGATTCTCCTTTTCTTCCATGAAAGGCTGCCTAGGTTTCCATCTTCATGAAAGTTTGGATCATTGAATATACCAAAATCGTCATATCTAAATGGTAGTGAACCTGAACTTCAACAACTTCAATTCTTCTTGATACTCCATCCATGTTTATGGAAGTCATAACACCTAAGTTGGCAACATATACCCACTTCTTCTTCTTTTTCTTCTTTCTCATTAACCTAAGTTAGGGACACATCTCACAAATGACTCAAACAAATTCCAAACACTAATAATATATGCACTCCCGGACTACCGACTACAAGAGTTTGCTTCCAATTATTTTGTGAAACTACGATTATTGTTTTGGAAAAGGTCAATCCTCAGGTTACTTCCTAATCGATAATTTATAAGTTAGATTATTAGCCTGATTATGGATTTCAAATGTACTGTAAATGAAGGATTTAAGATAAATCTCATTTTGAGGCAACCCATAATCGGAGGTTAGGCAACCTATTTAGCTTCCGATTATGTCTACATCCAAAACACAAACCAAAATGGTTATGGTCAGTTGTGTACCCTCAAACCTATGGAATTTGGCCTAGGTTGAATCCTGGGGCTACTTATACCTGTGAAGTTTATAAGTTAGATTAGCTAACGACATGAGGGCAACTTCATGTAAAACATGGTAAAACATGAAGCAAGAGTAAAATAGTAAAAAGTAAATAATTAGAATTTAATGCCCAGTTCTATAAGAGGGAGGATGTTCAATTAGCGAATCTCTTCTTGAATCCGAGTTTTTTACCAGTGAAAACCTAGAAGAAATTTCACGAGATCGACAATTCCATTAGGAACAGAATGAAGAAGAAAAGAAAGAAGAAATAACTATCGATTGGATCATTTGGTAGGAGCGGACTTAAAGACGGTATTCCTACCCATCATCAATGGAAGGACAAATTTCAATGTCGTTACAAGGTGACTCTTCTTTTGTAATTAAGGGATTTGGTTAACTTGATTTGGGAAATATCTAATCGATGGCAAACAATCATCTTCAAAGTTCATCCTAATTGATCATTGCTCGCTTTATGTGTAAGTTGTTGTCTTGATCTTGCTAAAACATGTTTGATTAGTTAATTGCTCGCTGAATTAAAGCTAGGAGGTGTTGAACTGGTTGAAATCGCTAGAGTTGCAAGATGCTAAGTCGGCCGATAAGGCTGGTCAAGATGAACTGAAATTTGGCTAGAATAGGTCAATCTATTCTGGATGCCTTGGAGGTATTTTAAGTTTAATGTGAACAAATTCTACTCAGATTTTTACTAAAAACATTGATTGTTGATTTTTGTTTGTTTACTAATTACTAAAATATTGACTGTTGATTCTTGTGTTTGTCAGGGAAAAGCTACCATGACTCCAGAGGATATTATTTCTATGAAATCTGATCTGGATATAGTTAAGGTATGAGCCAGTGGTGTCTGGTGTGCTCATCTTTAATATTGTTGAATCTGTGCAAATAGTCCATAATGCTTGTTATGCTATGAGCAGTTGTTTATGAATTTTAGACATGATAGCAAATATTTGTTTTAATCCATGGACTTTGGGGTTGCCAAGTTAACAATTGCAGGTCAGTGTAAGTCCCAGTTGTGGGGATTGGGCTAATGGTGCTTTGGAGAAAGCAGGACCTTGCAGAAAAGAAGAGACAAGCAAATTAGGCTCAGCAGCACGAAGAGCTTGTGACAAATCAGAAGGCCATCATCTATGCAAGGACAAGTCATTTGAGGCTTAATACTAAAGAAGAAGATGTGAAATAGTTTAGTTGAAAAACAAGCAAAGGAAATACCAAATGTTCCATTCGCTGAATTAGATCCATACAAACCAAAACCCTCTTTTTGTTTATCAGCCATTTCTTCCAGCTTCTCAGCAACATCTACCACCTGAACACTTTTTCTTGTTCTCAAAAACACTAGCAGCATTGTCAGCTTTTCACTTCTTCTTGCTTTTGCTCTTTCGGGTTCAAGACCATCCACTATAGATGTTTCACATTCACCATCTTTTGATTCACCACCCCATATCTGTGTGAAATTAGAGTCATAATGGAGGTAGAAATCATTTCAGTGAGGACAAAAGTGGATATGAGTTTCTGCGATTTATCAACATCAGAGGTCTTTTCCTGAGAACTATATCAATGATAAATCAGTTCACTGCTTAGGTAAATAAAACCTTCTTGTCATTATATTGTTTCTATTTGAATTAGTCTTTTAGTAGGTATGTGACGAATTTAGTTACTTTATTTTATTCTGAGAGATGAAGAAGATCAAAAACTCATGCCTATTGATCTTGAATTCAGAAGACTCCACTGACTGGATGGTATAACGATCTCACTTACAACACACACAAAAGAGACTTACACAAATACTTTAACTGCAAGCAATATTGCCTAAAGTTCGATCCTTCTCTTGTGGTTTTCAGGTGTTTATGATGCATTACAGAAGAAATACCTGAAAACACTTTTTGTTATGCTTATCTGAACTGAAGCTTCTCGAGGACCTGTCATAGAATAATATGCGTGTATAAAATCTCACTTCATATATATCGTTTGATAAGCCAGATTTAGTCATTGATAAGCTAGAGTTAGATTTTATTTTGAGTATGTACTCTTAAAGTAGCTTTGAATTGAGTGACTGGATAAATGAAGTTTATTCTCATACATGAAAGGCTTGTATTTATGCAGTTTCATTTAGATATTCAAATTTTGACAGGTTATGTCAAACATAAGCCAACTTGGAATAAGAAACAAGGAGCAACGTTCAAGTCAATGTCATCACAGACACTATGCCTAATCAAACGAGGTATAATAGTATGCAATTGAGTTTTAGATTTTGTTCTTTGTTTCTGTATGTGGTTTCAAATCCAATTTACTTTGCTGACTGTGCTTAAACACTTTTACTTGGTTTTGCAGGAGTTCTGCTTGGAAAATGATCACACACTAGACCAGTATGCTAGAAGAGTAAAGATTTCACTATTCTCGTCATATCAAAGCATTTATTAGGTGTCTCGAAAGCTTCATGTCTATAATTTTATTTTTGTTATTTGTTTCAGCGTTACAATTTTGATAAAGCTTTTTATTAAAGAGAATATCACTAAAAGTAAGTTTCTTAAGCCTTATTTACATTCGTTATTGATTTTTGTCATACGATTTTACCTGGTTAGTTTGCAACGTATTCGTGAAAGCACCACCAGTTATTAGTAACCAGCAGTTGAAGGAAAATTACATAATTCATGGCCTAATATTCGGTGATCTTCAAACAATTAAGTGAAGAGTAAAGATGCAATGAGATCATCTATTCTGCCGTCAACTAAATTTACCTCCTTGATTTATTCAATTACAGTTATGAATTGTAATTCTTTTTTGGATTTTTTGAATGGAAATATTGTTCTAACATTTGTTTGCGTTTCAGAACCTGCAGGCAAGGTGCTTCACACAAGATACACTTATGGCTGGGAATTTATTTTGTCTAAACCAAGTTGATGAGAAAGTTCTACGAGGGAACGATGAAGGTTACTTCTTGTATAAGGAAGGCAGCCAGTTTTCTATGTGAGTCAAAGGCCTCATCCTGGTAACTTAGTAGTTAATCCATCAAGTCAGATCAGGCATAGTTTGTTATAACCCAAGACTCCACCCTTTTATTGTCAAAGCAGGCTCTGTGTCATATTTCCTTCAACTGGATTATATTTCAATATCTAAACTTCACAGCAAGTTGGAAGGAGAGGTAAATTAGTAACTTGCAATTTGTTTAGTAGATATTTGTGGTATGTAGCTGTAGAAACAAAAACCAAGACAAGGTAATATAAACCAAGCATACTCAAGTTTTTTTCTCAATTAAGCGTGTAACTGCAAAAATTTAGGGGTAATTGAGAATTCAAGTTTCTTTACAACAATAATCATTTTTTTCTTAGGTAACGTGTTGGTCGATATGAACCACTGACAAGAAGCTACTGAGGTCAAGAATCAACTGGAGATCAAGTTATTGGTAATGAATTAAACATTTTATAAATATCATTTCGTATTAAAGGCAATGGAATGAGTGAACCCTCAATACATATCAAGAACCTCCACTCTGTTGGTTGATCTTACAAGAACTTGAGCATCTCGGAAACAACACACCCATCCGCAGAAATAATGTTCTGCTTGTTTCAATACAGCTCTTCTTGTACCACCAGCTTTTAACTTTACGGATCCTATGTTTTGATATGCAGCCAGCAGCGTCATGGGAGAGTGGTTTACCAGGGAATGATAAGAGTAATGGTGTGGATGCGAGAGGATTCATCAACCGTGGTATGGGTGATGGCACCTCTGTAGCCGTCCCAGTGAGCGCCCTGGAGAACTAGCACGTATACATTTGAGCCTAAACTAGTAACCTCCATTGTTCAGTTTATTACTTTCCAACTAGACAATTGTGTTTCAAGTCTTTGCTAGATAATTGTGCTAACTATTCAACTATTAAGCCTGATTCTTTATCTGATCGTCTCTATACTCTTATATTTCTGGGCTTTAATTATATTTTCATTTTTTCTTATTATTATTTCTCATTTAGTCATTCTAGGCATATGAATCAACACGTTTTCCTTAGCTTAAGATTGGGAGTTACTGTTTCTACTGGAAGCTTAGAGGGATATAAGGACATCAGTTAAGCAGAACATATGTCAGTTAAAAACCTTCGGATAAACAACAAAAGATATATAGAAATTAAATTTTTTTGGATACTAAATCCTCATTAGAACCATCAGTCAGGAGTTTAATTTATATCTGATTCAAATCATGGTTCAATTTTCAAACTAGAATAACAAAATCCACCAAAGCCATTAATTCTGTAATGCTGTACTTTCATCAACATTCTAGGCTTATTAGTATTTATTCTGGTAGCTAACACACAGTACTTCAACAACCATTCTAGGTTTGTATGCACTCTGGTAGATATCATTTTTGGTTCTGATGTGAGTCTGAAAATCAGCCATAGAAACAAATATCTGTTTATATATTTACATATGAAATCAATACTACAGATTATATCTAAAACACCCACTTGATATATTGAAGTGTTGCTCTGTTAACTCGATTTTCAATTTTAAGGAGACTGCGTAACCACTATCAGGAATTTTAATGAGGATTTATAAACATGCCTCCCATGATGAAATTGGCAGGAGGAATCGATTGGATGCTAAGGCTGGAAGAATGACTAAACTGGTAGCACAGTTGATGGCCAGAAAGAACTGGTCAATAATAGGTATTTGAGTTTCTTAGAGTTAGGTTTTATTTTTTATTTTTGCACTCAATGGTTTCGGATCCAGTGGATTACTTTTACTGACTATGCTTAAACATTTTTTCTTGGTTCTGCAGGATTTCTGCTTGTAAGATGGTCTGAACTCTGGATTCAGTTATTGTAAGTTAGACCATTTTCCAGAATAGGTAAATCAAATTCATTTGTGATCATCTGCCAAAGTTTATAGGGTGTCTGAGTAAGATGTCTATAATTTTGTTTTTGTTATGTGTTTCAGCCTCCGATTTTGATGCTGGAACTTCTTTATTATGAGGATGTCACTGTGGATTTTTGGCCTTGTTTACATTGTTGTTGATTTGCCCTGTTTGTCTTGTACTTGGTTTTTCACATGTTGCTTCTTGTCTGTGTTTTGAAACCATTGAGAAACAACACTCTGTCAGTCATTAATTAGGTAAAATCACACAGATATAGCCAAATATCTGCACTCGCTTGATTATCCCAAATAATTGTGTGTGTTCTAATGTTAAGTATGTCCTTTTGGGCTCTATGATGCATGAACAAAAGTGTAATTGCACTGTTAATACACTTTCTATTTTGATTAATAGTTTAAAATGATTTGATTCTTTGAATGGAAATACTGTTCTAACATTAGAGTTAGGTTTTGGAAAACCTGAAGCCCATAGACTATAGCGAGGCACCCTTTACAGTGTAACTTATTTGTGGTGTAAACCAAGTTGATGAGAAACTTCTTCAAGGGAAGGACGAAGATTACCTCACCTAATAACTTAGTAGTTAGTCCACCGGGTTAGACAAGCATAGTTTAATACCCAAGACTTCCCCTCAGGCCTTCTAGTATGATGTCTAAGCTTCTTTTATTTCAAATGCAGGCATGTATCAATCCTTCCACTGGATTATGGCACGTAAATCTTAACTTCAAAATAAAGTTGGAAGGAGAGAGGCAAATCAGGCTACTGTGTGTAAACTGCTCGATAGGATGGCATGATGGATATGTGGGCCAAGCATGCCAAAACTCTGTAATATAATCAACTTCTTGAACCAGCCAACCAGGATTACTTAGTTTTCTGATTAAGTGCAACTCTGTAAATAAAGTAATGGAGGGTTCAAGTTTCTCAACAGTAATCACATGTATTTTTCTTCATTGATTTTGAAAGTTCAATCAAATTATTATCTAATCTAATCCACTAACACTTAATTAGGTAGCTAATTAATTTACTAACAAATTAGTTAAGGGCATTTTAGCCCTTTATTAAAATTAGTAGGATAAGGGTTATTGAGATTACACTTTGTTTTGTCGACAAAGTGTTTGTGATGATTCGAAAATTCGTTCCTAAGTTAAATTGTGATTTATTCACGAAAATACAAATTATGCTAAAGTAATTATTTGTCCTTATTCAACCCTCATAAATTTTCATTACAACTCCAAAAATAGGGTACCCAATACCCCAGAATAGCAGGCTTCTTCCGTAGAAATGCCAGAACTTAAAAATTGATCTTCACTAAAAAAATTGTTTTAGCGAAAAAAATATTCAGGAAAATGGTTCCTCATTTAAAATATTGTTTTAACAAAAATAATATACCTCGATGTAACTTAAAACTCTTTTCGACAAAAAAATATACCTCCATATTAGCTCTCCTGTTGGCCACGCCTTTTACCCTAGGCTTAGATTTGGGCCCAACAGAATTAGGTAGTCAAATAAATAAGAACCATTTTTTGGGACCATTCTTTATTTTGGGTAAGATATTAGAAGAAAATCTAGGTCACCCTTATCTAGATATTTGTTATAATACATAAATTACCCTCTAATTATTTTTGGGTAATGATTAATTAGTGTTAATATTAGTTAGCGTGATTTGTGAAATGATTTTGAATAAAGATTTGAGATTAAAAAATCAGATTTTTAAAAAAGAATTAGAATTATTATTGAGAGAGTAAAGTTAATAAAGATGAAGAAGAAAATCATAAAAAATAATTTTTTTTTGAGTTCACTGAATCTTCATCTCCTTCCTCTCCTAGAGTATATGTCAATCTTCACAATGATCCTGATATGAATTATTTCTTAGATGGTGAAATATATTATTTCCCAAAGCCAATCTCAAGATGAAAACGATGGATTTACCAACAATCGAGGAAGACTATTTGGGGTACCCAAGTATGCTCTAAACTTAGATAATGTTAGTTTGAATTGGTCCAAATTTTCAAAAAATCATGAATTTGTTAAGTAGATTTGGCTTATTCCTAAGTTACCTTGTGTGAAGAACATGTAACCGAACTCATCCGAAGTGTAGACTGGCCATTTTTCTAAACACGCAGGTTATCGAACTCTCCAATAATGGAGGTTTTTGAAGTTCCTGTAACGGACATGTTAACAACTTTGTAAATAGGATTACAGGTTGTTATGTTGCGGGTTTTAATGTAACTAACTTAGGGTCTATAAGTTGGTTTGCTAAAACTTTAAACAATAACCAAACTTACGTAAAATAATATTTCACATTAGTGAATAAAGTCTTATTGGTTCGCAAAACTTCATACTAACAACTATCTAACCGAACTTACGCATAATAAAATTTGACTTAGTATACGAAAAGTTCGGTTAGTTTAAAATCTAACAAAACCTGACGCCGAGTTCCGGTTATCCCGATAAAACCATCATGTAACCGAACTCACATGTATGCAATTAGCCAAGGTTGTAATAAGGGTAGAGTTCTAAGCATTAGATAGTTTTAAAAAAAATTTGGCGAACTAACCGAATGTAGTTGAAAAGTTCAATAATCGGATAACTCAACATAGTGGGCAAATAGTACAGCTTGGTTACATTGGATTTTTTTTTTTTTTTTTTTTTTGTAATATGGGTAGAGTTCACATTTGACAATTCTTAAATTTTTTTGCAAACCAACCGAATAGAGTTGTAAAGTCTAAGAAATGAAAACTCAACATAGTGGGCAAAAGAACACATTAGGTTTACATTGACTTTTTTTTTTTTTTTTTTTTTTTGTAATATGGGTAGAGTTCTAAGTTACAAAATAATTTTCAAAAATTTTATAACAAACCGAACTCTTGCAGTTCGGTAACCTAATTTAAATCCTATGGAACCGAACTGCTCTTCAGTTCTTTCCTTTTAGGATGTTCGGTTAAGAAACTAGGGTTTTTGCTGAAACGCGCTCTAACCGAACATGGTAATCGGCAACTTCCATATGAACCATATTTTGATGATTTCTATTCAATTAAACGAATCAAAATCAAATTAAAAGTATGGGTTTGTTGGAAAATACCCGCGAATCGGGTCCATGGTAGAATCAGTTTTTAGTAACCTCATTATACCGGATTATGGCTTCACTTGGTTGTTCCACTTCTTTATGAATCTCAAAATCACTTGGTTGATTTGCTAGATGTCCTAATGGGGACTGTTTCTCGGAGCTCTGATTGGTTTTCTCACGAACCATCCTTATACTGATTGATTAATCGACGATGAAAATTTTATGAAGAGAAGAAGAGGAGAACCATTTTTTTGTGCGCTAGGTTTAGATTCTTTTTGTTTTTGTTTAGATTGCTAGGGTTAATTTTAATTAGGGATAGTTATTAGATTAGGGTCGGTTATTAGATTAGGGTTAATTTTAATTAGGGCAAGGGCCAAATTAGTAATCTCATGATTTTAGGACATCCTTTAACAAGCAGTAGGGTAGGTAGCCTAATAAGACCATGGTCCCCAAAAACAACCATGGTCCCTAAAAAACGGTTCATAAATAAATAAAATTTGTGGGCTTTAGGAATGACTTCAGCAAGGGGACTGGATCTAGCTCTGCCCCGAACGCGTTCAATGGTCATGAAGCCGGGAACACTAAAATACTTAATTTGATTTCCCGTTTTAACAGGGAAACAAAGTCCCTAACTGGTAAATCCCTTAATTGATGTGACTAGCTACATGAGGATGTTCGGCCATGGAGAATTAGGGTTGTTGATTTCCTAATTCAAGCAAATCAAAAAAGTAATTCTTTCTTTCTTTTGAAAACTCGAAACCTTTTCATTATAAGAAAATCAAGGTTACAATGAGTTTGAGTACAAATTCAAAAATCACAAATAAGAAAAATAAAAATACATATTGCAATTGACCAATAAAAATATTTTATAAGGGAAACAAGAAGAAAAAAAAAAGATGTTCTGAAAGAGTGGTGAACCCAATTTTCCTTCTTGAATCGGAGAAGGTGTTTAAAAGCATAAATCAATTTTCAGAAGTCGTGAAAAACAATATTTCGTTTCATTAAAAGATACTTACAATTTTATTGCTTGCACTCAAAATGTTATTTCGAATGTATCCAAACATCCTCTAAAGCTTCGTACCATGGGAGCGTCTTATCGGGAAGTACATGACTACAGAGTACATGATAAATAACATCAAACAAGAGTAAAATGGTAAAAGATAGGTGTAAGAATCCTACAAAGTTAACCAGAACTCTAAACTTGGGGCTGCAAAGAACTGTATAAAGGAACTCTAACCCAAACATTTCTCATTCTAAGCATCCTGTGAGGACTCTGCACTTTCCGCCGCCACAGGAGAACCTAAGCTAAGAAATTCAGGTTTTGAGAAGAAATGAAGAATAAGAAGAAAAAAAGGAAGAGAAAAGATCGTTCATCTATTGAGTTGGATCATCGGTATAAGCGGACTCGGAAACAGCCGATAAACTCACAAATCTAGATGTGGATGGTAAGTGTTGTGAACTAATTCCCGAGAAAATTTTCAGATCATCCGAGTTTCAGTACTTCATAATACAACTTCGATTATTCAATGCAGTGATCCAGCTTGGAGAGTACATCCATATATTTGGCTCAATAACTCGGTAGCTTTTGAAGGGATTGGTATCCAGTGTGTATATTTCAAAAATTGTGATTTTGAAGCAGGAAGCACTAGATTGGGTGAGTACATTTGATCCAAAGGAACTAACCCTGGAAGATTTTCACTTCAATTTGAGTTTGGAAGATGATCTAAAAATGAAAATGAAGGAGGAAAAGATTAATTTCAAATTGAAGGTATAATTGTTTGGTTTTTTGTTTTAATGTTTCAGAAATTTCCAATTTCGTTTGGTTTTTAGTTACCTTGAAAGATCATCACTAGACTGCTCTTGCTAGGCTTCCTGTCTAAGCGATTGTGCGTGCGGATCTGTATACATATTTTGGCTAGGCTTCATGTCTAGGCTTCCTTGATATCAAATGGAGAAATTGTGAAATTCAGAGAGTAATTGGGTACCACAATGGGAAAGGTCAAATTTCAATTTCAAGTTAATGGGAAAAATTGTGATTCTTCTTTACAAGTGCTGTGAGTTTTGCATGGAGTCCTATAGGTTCATTCTGCTTTTCATTCATTATATGCTTAAGCTCTATGACTCTGTTGTCTTGATCTTGCTAGAAAACTTGTGAATTGCTAGTTGTTGGCTAAATTTATGTGTTTAACTAGTAGCTATATTGGCTCATGGAATTACTGAATCTTTGTGGTTAACTATGTGTAACATGACTAATGTGAATTCGGTTATTTGTGATATCTGTTTGTCTTACAAGTGCTGTAGTTATTTGGTTTTTGCATGGGAGTACCATAGGTTCATTCTGCTTTTCATTCATTCTATGCCTAAGATCTATGACTTGTGTTTCTTTGATCTCTGCTTAAGTTTAGAATTAAGAGTAGCCAATTTATGTGGTTAACTAGTTGCTATATTGGCTCATGGAAGTTCTGAATCTATGTGTAATATGACTAATGTGAATTCGGTCTTTTGTGATATCTGTGTGTCTTTGTAATGTGTATGTAGCTTTGAGGAGAAGCTAATTATACACCTGAAGAGATATGTGTCCCAGCTATATAAGGGTGGTATGACAACTAATGCTAAAGAAGCAAGGAAATAGCATAACTGAAAGTGAAACATGTCCACAGTTATCCAAATGCTTATATTCCTGTTCGGTTGGTCTCCTATTCTACGTTTGCTTCACTGTTTACTCTTATATTAAAAATGGTGCTCTAAAAGTTAGTGTTTTTTTTGCCGGATGAATGTGTAGATCCAGTTAAATGCCACACATCTTGATTGGGAAAGACGATATAGGATAATAGGAGTAGCAAGAGGAATTTCTATCTCCATGAGGAGTCCCGACATAAAATCATCCATCGGGATCTCAAAGCTAGTACAACCAGAATCCTAAAATTGCAGATTTCGGCATGGCTAGGCTTTTTGAGCTTGACCAGACTCAAGCTAGTACAACCAGAATAGTCGGAACGCAGTAAGTATAAACTATGAATCATTGAACATCTAAATTTTGAATAGTACCTAAAGAAATTGTAACATTCCTATTTTATTTTGATGTGGGATTTGCAGTCATGGCTCCAGAGTATATAATGCATGGTGGAATTTTCTGCGAAGTACGATGTTTTTAGTTTTGGTGTCTTAGTTTTAGAGATATTTTGTGGACAGAGGAACAGCGATTTTCATCAAATAGATGTTGCTTGGAACCTTTTGTTTATGTGAGTATCAGTAATTTCTGTTTTGAATCCAATCTACTTTACTTTATGCGATGGATGATAAAATGGAAGAGAAACTGATGCAGGCATGGAACACTGGAAAAATGGATCTGTTATAGAAATATTAGATCCAACTTTGAAAGACACATGCTGTATAAATGAGGCGGTGAGATGCATCCATGTTGCACTGCTATGTGTTCAAGAAAATGTTACGGATAGACCCACAGTTGTCCAAATGCTCAAAAACTATTCTGCCATCAATCCTGATTTACCTTCAGCACCTGCATTCATTTTTGGCTGATAGTACGAGACATAAAGCCCCAATCCAACCTTATATCTAGGCATCAGTGAAGAACAAGCTATCAAGAGCGAGATAAACAGTGAAGCAGCAGACATGTAGTGTGAACGAAGTTTCAGTTACTGAAATATGCGCTCGATGACGATTTATAAACTAATACATTTTCATAAATTCCTTTCTGTAATGGTAAGCACCTTTTTTGCATATTTGAATTGTAACCATCGTTCATTCAAGAATAAAAGATTTGATTCTCACCGTAATACTAGTAGATTTCCAGAGTTCCTTTCTATGATGTATACGCAATCTACGGAAAAGAAAATGTTTTTAGTTTCTGTTGAGCGTATGAATCCGGAAGATCTAATTTCTCTAATGTAAGAAGTGTTGTGACGAGGATCTGATTGTGATGAGGTCACCTCCGTGACAGTCACCCTAAGGGTGCACCTTTCAACCCTTGGGTATTATCTCATAGATGCACACACATTCCGAGATAGTATTTATAAAATAAACATATCTTTTTAATGTTTTTATTGAGTCCAAATTTGTGCACCCCTCAAAACCGGGGTGCACGTACGGCTGTAGATACTAGGATGTGATTAACCTTAATAAATTCGAAATATGTACAATTAATATCAGAAAAACAGAGCTGGTGCAATGGTTTGGGCGTGAGGGTACTGAGTTTCAGGTTGCTGGTTCGAATTCGAAACACTCTCTTCACCGACAATCATTTATGATTGATTAAAATGTGCGTCCAAGTCTAGTTTTATTTAAATCCTTTAGGTGATCCTCTCAAAACTGAGGTTTTGTTAGAGGATGTTAAATTATCACAATCCTTAAAAATGAGCCTAACATACTCCCATTGGAGATGCTCTTAACCTGGTTGTGAATGCAAAAAAGTGTAACTCGACACGTGGCACCATATGAAAGTCGAAGCCTAGATTGCTTAGTTTGTAAACAAAGGATGTAAACGAAATTCCATCTCTAACTACCCTAGTACTTAAGGAAAGAGATGCCCAATATCTTTTTCAAGGCTCAACCATAAGAGAGAGAAAAACTCTTTCCCACTGAAGCTCAAAAATCCTCTGGTTTTTCTCCCAAATCTCATCTTTTTCAAAAAAATTTTCAATGATCTTTCGATCCCGAGAGGCTAATCAGTTTGTTCAACAGCCCTAATCTTAAATTAGGTTATGTTGTTCACAAACCTATGTGATATTTAATTTATTTTAGGGATTCAAAGGATTCAAAGGTTTTTGTTCTTATCAAAAAAGGATTCAAGGGTTTAATTTCTGATTTGATTTTTCATACGGGTTCTTTGGCATAAGTGTTTACTAAATTGATAGATGAGCCTCCAATTGGTCTCTCGGCTGGGAGTTTTGTTCAAGCGGGGTTTTCCTAATTCTCAAAGTGGTTCATGAATCCCACTTACCTCGGTTCGCCTTGACAATTTGATGATTCACCCGCTTTAATTGCTCCTCCGGAATCTTCTTTACACATCATACCGGTAATTTATTACCTCTTGAATTTTTACTTCACCTAGTTGTGTCACTCCGATGCCGCATCCTCAAGAATGTATGTCAATATTGTAAGGTTTAATCTCAAAACACCTTTCCAATCAATTTTACTCGATCTATATACTCACAACATTCTTTGTCCCCGGAACTTGCTGCAATACCCTTAATTTATTGAAATCATGTCCACTGCTTTTTCAATTCTCATTGGCTTCTGTATAAATTTAGTTGTTTGTCTGCTAGTGCTTACCTCAACACTGAAAGGCAGGCACTCTTGATCTCGAACCTGATCTACCAGTCCTTGTTACCCCTATTTTTCCTTTCTTTTTTTCTTTCTGCCTTCCCGTGAACCAAAACCTGAGTGTGTGTTTCTCAAAAAATCCATCATTACCATGTCGCCTCTTTGACCGGTGATGTAAACAGATTTTGCCAATTTTATTCAATATTCCACATGAATCTGGCTGGTGGAAGGCACACAATTTCTCCCACATACCACATGAGTTTTTACCGCTTTCCAATAACTTATGGAGACACTGCCTTATTGGTGGTTTTGCACGAGAGCTGAGGTTAGACCTAACGACCTCAAACAGTCACAAATATGGATGGAGGGATTCGTGAGGTATGTCTGCATTCTTAATCTAAGAGAACATATTTACCTTATCGTGCTTGCTATTTCATGAGATGGTTCGTGTTTTCAAGGCCAAGAAACTATAATATGGGGTGACTTGTTTGTGGTGAAAAAATGGGATGAAACCCCAGATATCAATGATATTTCTCTAACCCATGAAGAATTTGACATCACGGTTAATGAGCTCTACCTGTATCGACACAGTGTGCTTAGCTCTGGATTATACTTACGTCACATGGGGGTTATTGTTACACGTAACATGTCTATTCGAAGACCCAATGGACTGTATCAATACAACTTCGTGTCGAAAGGATATTCATGCAACCACCGCACTTTGGAACACATGTCAATATGGAGAAGAATGGGAGGAATCAATTGGCTTTGATTTGAATACCATGAATTTAACGGTGTTTTTCTTCCTTTCATTGGGTTAGATATAAAATACCCGATTGTCCTGAGATAATCTTCGTGATAGCAAAATTTTCACAACAACCAGCAGCATAAGGAGAGCCTTGTGTCATTCCCACACTTGCAAAACTGTTCTTTACTCACTGCCTGATGAAGATGACATCATGGATAGCCTGACAGATTATGCAGTTCATGCCTCTAACTCCCCAAAGACAATCGCAGATTTTAATCCCTAATTATGATGAATCAATTAATCAAGACACATCATCTTCAGCCACTACATCGACTCAAAGGAAGCCACCAAGAGGAGGAGAATGAACACCAAGTACCTTATCAGCAAGAACAAGCTCATCTCCCAAAACGCCGATCAAACTCGAACCGCCAACTACCAAGAGACGAAATCCAACTCATCTCATGAACATCATTACCAATGAAACCGGAAACACTACAAATGCCAACCTCATAATGCTCTAACGGAAGTTACCTTGTGCCCTAGAACAACTCACTGAGGACTACCTTGATCGATCATTGCGATGGCTCGCAAACAAGAGACCAAAATATGCTGAATTGTCATGTTAAATCCATCTTATCTTGTTGAGTTGTACCAGACATCCAAGGAGTCAAAGAAGCAGAAACCCCAAATATACCAACTGCACTTGGATGGATCTCGACAAAGAGGAATCGATGACGATCAATGCAATGGTGTAATGAAAGTAATCGCGTACTAACGATCAAGCTTCATCCTACAAAGCACCGCATTAAACCTGAGAATCAGAATTTGAATCCGTATTTGAATCCTTCTAAATGAAGAAGTATTACAATATTATTCTAACAACAACATAACCTAGTCATAGGGCCGGTGGACACTAGTCCAATTTCTTATTTTTCTTGTATTTTTGGTTATCTAATAGGCCCTTAGGGATTGCTTAATTTCCTTCTTGTTCAAAGGTGCTTTGCTTTCCTTGCTTTAAGGTGTATCACATTTAATATCGGTCCATTCAAAGTTGCTACTACTTACTGTTACTAAGTAGCCTTTGTTGTACCTTTTAAATAGTTTGAACTAGACCTTATGGTTTCTTAGCTTTGTTAGTTTGGTTTTTTCCCTTTCTTCGGTTATTATTTATTTGCAAAGCCAGAGCTGAGACATCACCTAGAATTTGGTGCCGGAAAAGATGAGTCTCATAGCGTGGAATTGCAGAGGTATCAAACAACCTACTACGATTCAACACCACAGAGACTAGTTGCTACACATAGGCCGATTAATGGTATTTCTCCAAACTTGGCTACTTTTACGCATATGAATAATATACAACAGATTACTTTCAATTCCAACATAGTTTTCGTGACAAAATTGGCCACAAAGGCGGGCTCTGCCTCATGAACGATCAACCTGGGCATGATACTAGAACAATCGCAGAGATACATTCATGCACGTGTTACCCCTCCGATACACGGACAACCATGGTTATTCAAGGTAAATTTATGGACCACCTTAATGCAAAGACGATGGTATCTTTGGCAAAACTTGACCATCATATTCTAAACACGCAACTACCATGGTTACTAATGGGAGATTTCAAATCGAATTCTTGACCAAACGGAAAAAGGAGGCAGTCACCACGCTTGCCCAAACACAATCTGCTTACTCAACATGATCGACGAAGACTGATCGCTTAGACATGGGATTCCAAGGAGACCTGTCACTCGACCAACCAAAACAAGGAGCCAACATTATCATGAACGACATGGACCACACACTTGCAAACCAAAGATGGAGAACAACCAGCTCCACATGTTTGTTGACACACCTACCACGTATTACTTCCCCACCATGCATCTTTACTCTTACAACCATAGGCAATCAAATGGCAGGGTGCAAGAAATTATAAGTTTGAGCACTTATGGCTCTCACACCCACATATCAAACAGATAGTCAAAGGCATGGATTCAAGAGACGATGAGGATCCGACAAATACACTAAAACTAAAGCTCGCCACCACAAGCAAAATCCTCAACCAATGGAATCGGAACACTTTTGGTCACTTACCCACCATGATAAAGCTATCCACAACGCAAATACAAAATGCTCAACACCAAAGGTGCACACCAAACGGGAAATGGGTTAATTTAATGGCTCCAACAGAGAAAGATCTACGCAACAACCATTTGACCTTACTCACTAACCATGCCACTATTGGAAACAACGGTCAAGAATTTAATGGATACACCGGAGACAATAACACAACCTTTTTTCATACTATCGCAACCATTCACCGGACGCAACAATATTCGGACAAATTAAAGGATCAACAAGGAAGATGGACGTTTAAAAATAATATCACCAAAATCATAGTAGACCACTTTCTTCCCAATATGCTTTATCCACACCTCCATTGATGAACAACTCTTCAAGCAGATTTCAATTGCTTCACTCCCCCAAACAAGGTTTCTTCATACTAATCCATTTCAAGAACTTGATGGAGATTAGTATGTTCGAGTATTGGTTCGTGTAACGTGTTCTAGATCGACGGTTATACAAGTAAGTCTTTTCATTTTTTGGATACCACCATGTGCATCCTGAGCAGCCATGGTTTAAGATTTCGGATAGTGGAAGTCCTATACCCCAAACGAACCACAAACATAACCCTCATCCCTAAAAACTGACCACCCTCTTCACCCTCTCATTTTCGAACTATAGGGTTGTAATGTATTATACAAAATCATAGCCAAAATACTAGTCAATCTACTAAGACCTATCCTACCCTTTCTGATCACTCCATACTGTAGCGCTCTTTGTTTCGAACGATCGAATCTGGCGATAGATCGATCAACCTGAATCCTTGGGGCCATGATTCTACCAAAAAGAAACCGTATACCATAGGGGGAGACAAGCTAACAACGCCTAAAACCCATGGAGGTCTCAACTGAAAAGCTGGGGTCCACAACCAAGCGCTTCGATGAAAAGAATTTGGACTCTTCGCGACCAGCGTAATCCAGCCTACACATCTTTAAGTAGCGAAATACCCGGGAGGATGAGGAGATCCTAGGAAACTACACCAATACTCCTGACATCGTTAGCCCGACAGGGAAATGTATGTTCTTTGATACCCATCCAAATCAAATTGTCAACACCAGAGTCCAAATGCACCACAACTAGTACCATCAAGTTGGATCCCATAACCAACCACTCACTACATCACAACATAACGACATAGGAAGGTTTCGCACTCATTTGAGCAGGTTCACCAAACAATGCAATCGAGCAACCAGTCTTGGCCACCTACGTACGTAAATCGCTAGAATCATCAATATCCACCTATCGAAATATTTAAAATGACAGACAATCGTTTGGCCCCACCATAGATTCGTAAATACACCACCGGTTCGTGATACGCTCAACCAGTTTTTCAAATGGAAACCAACCAACCCAACCTTCTACTCCCATCCAAGTTCGTGGACGTCCCCATCTACCGAAAATTCGCTTTTCAAGTGTAGTTCATCAACGAAGGATTAACAACCTTAAACACCCTACACCGTATCCGTCTCACCCTATCCCCTTTATGCCCGCCTTGCACTCGGGATAATAAACTGAACCACTTATTGCTCCACTGTCAAGTCGCAACAGGCTTGGCAATTATGTTTCTCCTGTCTACCTGTATGCACTCCATAATTTTCCCGGCATAAACCACTGATGCACATCATTTTTCAACCTTTGCATCGGTTATTAACTCAAAAATCCCAACTTATGCTACCACGGCCTTTTGTTTCTGCTCTGGTCGCTCTGGCCGGCCGTAAACCACATCGTATATAGGAGACAACATAAAAGACCACGGTGACATAGTTCGGATGGCTTTCCAACTCCGACAAAGAATTCACCCGGGAGAATATAGATTATCAACCACCTTCCAACAGGTATCCGTAATATACCGCCACCATCTCCCGCAAAGTAACAAAGAACAATCCACATTGGATAGAGACCAAATGTTCCCGGAATAAAAAGTATCACTTTTTCTAGAAACGGGCGAAAGTATCACTTTTTCCGAAACAAGACGAAAGTATCACTTTTCCGAAAACGGAGGAAAGTATCACTTTTTGAAACGGGTGAAAGTATCACCTTTTCTTAAACTTGGGACCAAGTGGTCGCAGACCAACCCCATGTTGATTCTTTTGATTCGGCCCTCCCCACTTTGTGGGAAACGATTATACTAGTTAGTTAATATATTTGACCTTAAAATAAGTTAGAAAATGAGAAATATAAGGAATGAAAACGAATTTTAGAAACATATTTGTGTGAGAGATTTTAGGAAGATTTTATTAGGATTATCATTATCACGTTTAATTATAATAGTTTTTAAAAAGAAAATTTTAAAATTCAGATTAAATAACAAATAATTACTAAAGCGAAATTCTCAGTGACTTCATTTTTGGGATTTTCCTAAATTCTTGGACCAAAGCTGGATAATTACTAAAAATAAAAATAAGATAATTCTTGGATAATTACTAAAATAAAAATAAGATAATTACTATAGTAAAGGTTATTATAGTAAAATTAGTAGTTCTAAAACTAATTTTGAGTTTCTAATACAGGGTATCTTAATGGTGGGCTCTAATATAAAAAATTCCAAAATTGGGCTAGCCATATTTTCCACAGAATCTTAATGTCACAAAAAAACGTCATGATTAATGACCCGGTTATTTATGGAATTATATTTATTGATTTATTTTGGTTAACAATACATAATTTATAAAGGTTATGTTAGTCCATCCAAAAATGTGAAAGTCTAATCTTAATCTTAAACTACTAATCTTAACCGTTCATTCTATATTTTGGTTACAAAATATATATCATCTTAATGATGGGTTTTTTGAAAGAGAGAGGGTTCAAACTGGACTCCTTGAAATTTCTTATTGTTTTAAAGGTCGAGTGTGGTTACGTGCCTCGTTCTTACTGAATGTAGTTGGTGGCATTGGGCAAGATTTTAAAGAAAGATGCGTTTGTGGCAAAATGTCACTCAATCTAGTGCACCCCTACAATGAAGTTCTTTTTCCCTTCTACTGGTTCGGAATATTGAAAAGGCATTGTCCCAGAAACTAGCACTAGGCGAGAAATATTTTTACTGCCATACGGTACAATTTACTAGACCACCACCGGTATACAGCTGCCGAGCCTACTGGTGGCCGGAATATTTTCGTACTCAAATTCTTAAACAAACTTTGAGAATGTATAGGCTAGCAAGCATTTTTGGTTTGTTTGCTTATAAAAATAAAAAAAAACATCAGCCGCAAATAAACTAGTTCAGTCAATGGTACAAGGCAAAACGCAGGGTCCAACAGGTCTCCAAGTGTCCAAGATTTTTAGAACAGAACCAAAGACTTTTGATTTATTTTTTACACATACGTAATGTTGGTTGAACACCATCACGAGTCACGACCATAAGTTCATCTTTTTTTTTTCCTTCCTTGTGTTGTGTAGAATTCAACAGAGTCATTCAATTGCTCGAAATCTCATTCTTTCATCTGAAAACATGCCCATCATGGGGCGCAAACCGGTGCCAAAGAAGGAGGGGTTTTCTGATAGTATTTTTTTTTTTTGAATTGTACTGTGGTAATTTTTTTCTAAGTTTCACTTGAATTTCGTTTTTGCAAATTGAAGAACCGAACCAATAAAAAATGAAAGTTCAAGTGGGAAGTTTACAATGAGATGGATCAAAGATTTGACTCAGAAGAGTTTCAGTTTATCAATCAAGGATGATGGTGAGTATTACAAATACTAAAACAAGAAGAAAAAAAAAAAACTGGTTGGAGTATCATGAAGGTAGTAGAATTAAAACTCAAACTTTACCAGATCAGGTAAAATCTTATTTTTGTTGAGCACGATTATTTCTTAAAAAAAAACAAACCAGATCGGTAGGATCTTGGATCATTTGAACTACAGGCTCCAGTACACTTCACTACTTCAAAACTTTTTTCGTGTTTTCTTTGTCCACTAAACTTCATCAAATTATTTTAACGAATTGAGTTTTTGAAATACTTCGAAAAAAGAAAATCCAAGAAACTGGAATTTCAATTTATCAAGAGATTCAATGTCTCCCGAGAGATTTACCGTCCTGCCATAGAGCAAGATTAAGCATTGAGGAGTGAGTTTTGGATCGAGTTTATAAGGTAATATATGTTTAGTTTGATGCTTAATTTTAGGTTATGCAGGTCTGCTGCTTCATCCAGAGGAATTCCTAGGATGTCACCCATAAAACTACTTCTTGGGCATGTGCGCATTAAGGTAGCTATGCAAATCAATGGCGTAATGAAGCCTCATTTCCGCGGCCAATGATCAAGATTTACACCGAGGGAAAATCTAGAGGATGCTACGTTTAAGTAAACGTAAATGATTTTATTTTTTTCTACTGACAGCGACAGCTCGCCGCTTGTTCCCTACGCTTTACAGACTAATTGCATATAAGCTTGCTTTTTATTGGTGGGAGTACTATACAGGGTTCTCTCAGATGGACCAGCGATCATGATCAGAGTCTGTTTCTCCAGAGTTCAAATGCAAGGAAAGGAAGAAGTTTACTCAGATGAAATACACACAATTTCTGTGCAAAGGCTTTACCCAAGATATTGTTACGTTATTTGGACATTGTGATGGGGCAGATAGCAAGTTCCTATATGAGGTAGACACAGATGCCACTAACGGAAGTCTCGAGCGATGCATTA
Organism: Papaver armeniacum; assembly: GCA_023531295.1. Classification (NCBI taxonomy): domain Eukaryota; kingdom Viridiplantae; phylum Streptophyta; class Magnoliopsida; order Ranunculales; family Papaveraceae; genus Papaver; species Papaver armeniacum. Next base: position 16,683 of record JAJJWW010002519.1, on the reverse strand, counting down.
TTTGTTGATTGATTTCATAGACTACATGCAATGCCACGACCAAGGAAGATAGTTTTATCGGGTTAAACTGGAGTTATTCACTCAGGTTCTTATTTCGTTTCTGCTTATACCATTCATCCACGATGAATTGTTTTTAAAGTTACCTGTAAGAAGATTCTTCAATACAAAGCAAGGAGGAGACTGAACTGGGAGCCTAAGGGTTAGAATTTGTCTTGGAGTGTAGCAAGTCTGGAGTCTTACATGAGGAGACAGAGATGCAAAGAATTGTGCATAGAGATACTCGAAAGCTTACCGATGCTTTGTTGGACAGGCGTCACACCACCCAGGATACTCCCAGCTTTGGATTGCTTGCAAGGAGTCATTGGAATGGGAAAGAGGATACCCACTCTACTCGCAGGGGAACCGGAGTGAAGAGAATAGAATAAATTTTTTTTTTTTGTCAGTGGTTGGATGGATGTGTTGGTTCAGCACCTCATTTGCCAAGATTCATGTCATTAAATAGTTTCCATTTTCTCTTTTCTGCATTCTCTGCACCCGGGATGCGCGGCTCCAGATATGGCCGGGCAAGCCGCAGTTATGCTTCGACGAGAGCGGGTCTCCTATAGATTTCCCGGAGTTCTGGTGCCAGAACTAGTACCTCTGGAATGGGTTGGAAGGGCGGCGTGAACAGGCAATTTGACAGCTCCACACGCTGAATGTAATATAAGTTAAAGGTTCAGCCATTTAGGTCTGGACAAAATCCATTTTCCATTTCAGCTAATCAATAAAGCACTGGTTCATGGTTTGTCACACCGAACAGCGTCAAACTTCTAAGAAAGGAAAGGGAGGATCTTATATCAATGCTAAGGTACCAGAGACTTGAGACAGCGTTCCAGAAAAATGAAGCTCCCGTAGTGTTGGGTTTGGCAATGTTATGCACCTCTGACTCTCTCAAGAAGCAAGGCCCTAAAATATGTCTGATGTGGTGAAAATAAATTGCGTGAGAATGTTTTCAAGTGCTCAGACCGCTTTTGTCCAGAGTCAGGTGAGCACGACAAAAGTCACTACTGGATGAGATGGCACTATGTTATTTCTCAGATCAAAGCTCGCCAGACGAGCAGTGAGGAAAGAAACTGTGACAGAACAAGGTAATCCAGCTACCACCTTAGCAAGGGTAGGAAGTCTGGCTCTCTAGTTTCTCCTGCATAGAGGGATGTCAAAAGTGGGGAAGATGGGATTTAGATTCAATCCTTCTCCTCCTTGTTCCTCATTAATCGAGGTCAAATAATACTCAAGAACTCTCATGGTTTCCGTTGCTTTCTTGTGAAATGCTAATGTAAAAGATTTAGAATCATTCGTAGGAGATGAGGAAGATGGAAATTTCAAGTTCGCTCCCTCATACCACATCTAGCTTAAGTATTCGCAATTGCAGCTTTCCCAGCAAATCAATCCAACCGTAATTAATAGCCCGCTAAGATAAAAACTCTTTCTACAAAAAAGAGCTACGTGCACCATAGGCTAATGCCTTCAAATTAAAACCTACGTTAAATTTTAAGATATTTTAATTCAAGCTTCAATGGGAACTACAAGGATGTAAATTAGCCAGATTCAATGTTTAGCTGTTTCATGCTCATACGTTTATACTACATTTTCAGATTGTTGTACGTCATTATGGATACTTTTACCTTTGGGTTGGGAAGCAAAAGATCAAATCCTAATTACACTCTTTTGCCAGGTGTTTTTTCTTCTTTTAGCTGCTGCATGGAAGGGCATCTTGTACTATGCCAAAATTACTTGATAGAATGATTATTTCTAGACTAAAAATAATACAACCTTTAGATATGTGTTTCTCCTATATATAGGAGAATAAGTGCATTTAACCTATAAATTTGCTTTTGGTTTACAATATGCGAGTTTCAGTGTTTTGATATTTTAATGGCACATCATTAGTTACGGATGGGTCTAATGCATCCCGTTAGGTGTGAGTGAGTTGCCCAAGGCCTAAGCATTATTAATTACGTCAGATTCTAAAGCATAAATTCGTACTCTTGTGCAAGAGACTTCAGTAGGGGAGAGGAGAAGGAGACAGTTCTAGGTCATCGATGAAAATGCACAAGTATTCCAACAGGAGACACTTATACCTAATGTGGGGAAGTCTTCCCTCAAACTCGATAATGCAGTAATCTTGAAACATCAAGCCCCATAGAAGTGCAGTGGGCTACAGTGACGATCATGATGAACTGATGGAAGGAAGGGAAATGCTCACATTGGATGTTTCAAACCCAGAGATTCCCACTTGTTTGGATCTGACAGGTGGGAAGGAGATTCCCATGGTAGGATATCTCACCAGTGGGAGCAGGAACATTTTACATTGAGTAAAGAGAGTGGATGGAAGTTGTATCTCAGAAGGAGTAGATCCTGCGGGGAAACTATGTATTACGTGTATTCGCACTATGGGAAATGAGGTACTCTTGGCCCCCGATTGAAGTTATGTTGAAGATAAGATTAGATGTTTAGAATCATGAGGCCCATACTGCGTGATGAGGGTGGAAACCCATTGCGTTCTCATTCAAATGCGGTTGGAACTAAACCATCGATAAAGATGAAACCATGAAGTTCATTCCTATTTGGGTGAAAGATTTAACATGCACATTATTCCCTCTTGGGACCATCACATTGTCTGAAGTAAGGTCGTCAAGTGCATTTGAGAATTCCTACATGTGCGGCCGGAAGACCATCTGAGGCAACCAGCGCAGTTGGATACCATCACGTGGAGTTTGCATGAAAGTGGATGTGCAGAGAGGCCTCTGGCGCACCGTTTTCTTGTTCCGGTCAAGGGAGTTGATTATCTCTCAAGTTGGAATACATTTGGAGGCTGGGTCGCGTGCTCACACCTAGTTTATTTCACATTTGGAGGCGCAATGAGACTCGGAGTGTAAGCCTAAAATCAAAGTGGGAAGCTTAAGTTGAGGCTCCTCAAATATCTATGATTTAATAGTTCCTCTCGTATAAATTGCTACAGTGAATGATTTTTAGCTACGGAAAAAAAAAAAAAAAAGGATTAAGTGTATCTTATCTGCTATGCATATAAATACACGGCTATTGAAGTTAATGGTTTAATAAACTAAGTGCCCGAGAAAAACAAAAACTTACAAAAGGGAAGCTCGGGCCACAGGTTATGTTTGCTCACTGCTCTGGTGAAGATGTTTAGCTGCGGTGAATACAGTGTTATTTATTACCTTATGTTAATAGATAAATTCAGACTCTATATATAACGGCATTCGTGGGGTCATTGTAAGTACTGTATATAGAGAGTTATCCTTATATATAATTTCATTTGGAGCAGGATAAGGATGTTAGATTTCTCTGCATGTATCACATAGAAAGTATAAGTGAGTGATGATCAAACAAATGCTTACCCACATAAGTCGTTCAGAAGCTTTCCTTAAGTTTCTAATTTCACTGCTATATGTCAGTGCTCTAAAACTAAGATTGATTGTCTAGTGTTTAATCTTGTATCAATACGATCATCATTGTGTTATACTCTCTTTGGTATAATGCGAAATTTTTCTTGTGCGTGAAAGTAAAAATAGTAATTAAGATTGGACTCCTAAAAAATATTACTAATATAAGTTTATTTTTAGTTATAAATTATTTCTCGGTCAACGTGGGCCATAATGATTCATTTCATGTGTGGAGTTATTCCTAAATGCATAAGTATTCATTGTGTGGAGGTACTCACTGCTATAAAGAATCACTTTGTTAGGGGGAACTAAAGTTGAACATTACTATAGATAATAGAGTTCACATTTATTAAGAAAGCTTAAGGTGTTAAACAAGAGACATACTCCATGTGCTCAAAAGATCAAGTCAAAGTAGAGTATTACTGATTTTCCCTTGAGCCTATACCTTTCTCTTCATTCAAACTTACGATATAATACCAACGACACCGTCGATGTCTCCCGATAATATGAAATCTTTTGTGATGAAGTAGAGTTGTCTGCATCATTATAGTACGATACGTCCAAGCGTGCTTCTGTTGTCCAGATCTCACAAGCACCAAAATCTTTTAGTATGCCGAATTTACATACCGCAGTAATGTCAGCCTCAATAGTGAATCACGGTTGGCTTCGAAACTACGACCCGTATCCACTTCCTTGCCCGAAACGTACTCCCCCTCTCCTTGGATCCGAGGCATGAACTCACGAAGTTCCCATTTTAGGCTCATTTGCTGTTCACTGAATACAGGTTTGTGGCATGATTGATTTTACCATCACTTAATCCGAGTAGGTAGAAATGTAAACAAATTATGTGTTTGTAGGCAGATTGTGGAGGTAAATCAATGTATATATATTATATGTCATTAGATGTTATTGAGGGAATGCTTTACCAAGTCAATTGATCAGAGAGATATAAAACTACCAAGTAAGCACATCTACTAGGCAGTTACCGTACCGATTGACCATACCACTGAAGCTCTTATATGGAAGTCAGAAAGAAGCGGTACATGCGCAATTGCACACACCCAGCGTGGCGCATATGAATTTAGACAATGCACCTTTTGTACACATACGAAAGTATATGAACCCTAAAAGAGGTCTCTTGGCTCTAAACTCGAGGATCGTTTACCACCTAGATGTGCATACTAGAAAGGGATATTGTGGACTCTGGGAACAGCTGTGTGGGTAGCACAAGAAGCATACAAACCACGATTGCCGCAGCCGAAGGCAGAATTCCCGAGCCCACGGAAATTAAGTACGCGTTCTACCACAAGTCGAGTCTTTGGATGCGTGAGATTGCTCTATCAAAGATAATCGGCATTTGAAAAGCTCTCAAAAACTTATATCTAGACATATTTTAGTCATCCTATTCTAGCTTCTATAGATTTGCCAACTCAATATTGAGTCTTAAAAGTGTTATGAGGCAATGGTAAACATAGTTGTTCACAGTTTAGTTTTAGAGTAGTACTTATATGGAGCAAGTCATTATACCGCCAGTTCGGGTTATTGTGTCATCCTAATCCACAGATGTATGCTTGTTGTATTAATCTCAAATCAAAAATTAATCTATGGCGGATGTTGGTTGAATTGATTCAAGAGATACCTTAGCATACTCTCTAAAACGACACTTTGTAGTTTTGCAGAAGTCATGGGATCTGCGAGATCACTGTTGCCTATTACTTGTGTCCCAGGTTACGGAGCTAAGTCGCATATCTTTCTCCTTTACAAATGCATTTGCAAGCCACCTGGGCTAAAAAGACTTGTAGGATTTGTGAATCAGTTAGAATATCTTTACGATACGACCTGTCTTGATCTTCTCTTTGTGAGGCCTCACCACGTGGGTGAATATAATCCAAAGTTCCGTGAGGTTGCCATTAAACAAGTATATTCCTCTATAACACTTCTTTATTTAAATGGAGTGGTTTCACCCAGGCGAATAATAATCCACACTCTTGGGAGGCGATAAGCCACCATATTTTGAGGTTTGCTAGACTTTGTCTGTGCAAACTATTCTGTATCTCACCTTGATATTTTGATCAAATGAAATCCGTATAAACACTCTGTGGGAGGAGGAAGATTGGTTTAAATTTTCAATTTAGATTTAAGAAGCAACTCTTGCATTTGTAAGAACACCATCTAAGGGAATCAATTGCATGAAAGTCTTGTGATATTAGAGTGTATGTGGAATACATGACTTTGGCCGAATTCACTTTGTAAGGTGTGGTGGATTCGGTCTCGGCTACATTCAGTTTGAAGTAATGATACCAGATTGATTAGTAGGATTATGGTCAATGAAATCATCAAATACCTTGGTTTAAATAAGCAAGATCAAATTCCATGAGCATTCTGGCCAAATATCTATGAAGATGAATCATTAAAGCGATGGTTTTTGTTCTTGAATTCATTTGATATTATCCCGATCTTAGTCTGATGGGTGTATGATTGACCTAATTATCTTGTAGATTTTGTAGTTTTGATTACTAAGTTATTTATTACCGTTATCAAACCTTTCACGCTTCTAAATCGTTGAGAACTTGAGGAATGGTGTTATGAGTCGACCGAGGTGATGAACTTATCTAAATATATTTCTTATCATGAACAAGTAGTTATTATAGATTACATGTTTCTATTGTATTGTATGAATATTGCATTGTTATATTCTTTATTTGTGAGTACAATGTGTTTTCAAGTAATGTGTAGAAAGGTAGTATACGTGGATTTGGGTGCTTTGTTTATTTGATGACTTAGACCTCGGGTAGTGTATTTTACAGTGAATTGTCTGTGAAGTTCTCTTTGAATTTATATGCTTGAAGCCATTTATTTGATTTGTTACTGAAGTAATTTTTCAGGACAGTAGTGGGTCGTTGCTCTTCTTGTGCGGTGATGGTAATTTCCTCGGTTCCCTCTTTATCCAAATTTTATAGTACATCGAGTCAGAAGGTATAATTCGTTACTGAGTGATAAATTTTACCAAATCCATATTTCCGAACTTGGAATATAGATGGTAAGAAAGAAGAAAATAGCTCTTTAGTTATATTTACGAACTTGTATCGGCTCCGCAATTGCTTTAGTTGCAGAATGCATGCAGTACTCTTACGCCTGTTTTATACCTTTACCTTGTTGATTATAGTGAGTCCAAAAATTTGATAAGGAGATGGTGAGAGCTATCTATTGTTCAAATTTCATATGTATATTCACTTTTCGGTGGTTTACACTTGCTTTATACTTTAGTGATGCTGGCGACCTTTTTGTTTGTTGTAGGTGTGCTTTCTACAGAGTTTGTTGGCTCGAGTTGAATGTCAGGTATGATCTCGTTATGTTGGTTTTGTTATTGTCTTTATAGACACATAAAACTTAAATATATGAGCATATGTAAATTCAAGACACGATTTTTATTTTATTTTTATTATTTATTTTGAACTTAAATGTAAATTGGATTCGAGGTATGAAAGGTCTGTAATATAACCAATACAATGATTTTTGTTACATTAATGGCCATTGGAATTTCCTATTTCAGCGTATTTTGAGTTTGGATTCAGATTTATTTCGTCTGCAGTGCGGAAAGCAATGTAGTTAGCGGTTTGATTTGGAGTCCAGTGTGAAATTCCTTTTTTTTCCTATACCTCTATCATAAAATTAGAGCTCTACTGACGCGATACGCGTGTCGTTGCATAGCGACAGTTAAAAATATAAAGTAAATGTGAGTCAGCGAGAAGTGTCGTTCGAGGAAAAGAACACTAAATCTACAAAACTTTGCATCAGGCAACTCAAGGTGTCAGTATCGACACTTTTCAGCTATCTCCAAGTGGTTTCTCTCCACTGGGTGTCGTTGGAAAAATGTCAGCTTTGACACCATATATATACCTCCAGGAATATGTGCCGTGACTAAGATGCTAATCCATGTAAGAATAGAAATTTGACATACGCCAAATAGTATGTAGAGTGGCGGCAATCCCTCACAGAACGTCGACACTTATTTTGCACGATGTGTAATGAACACAATGGAACCATAGCCCATATGTTCCTTAATATAATTTTATATCAAGTATAGAATCATACTGAATTTTAATATGAGACTATGTCCTTATGAAGTAGATTTTGATACATCATTAACCTCAAGCAAAACATGCATGAAACCAATTTTTTTTTTTTTTTTTTTTGAAACTAGGCATAGGCAGAGTCACCTCCCCGGCGGCCCGTAGCCCATAATGGCAACTCCCCCATTGGCAACCGGTCCCCACTCACCCATAGTTAGTTTAAGTTAGTAGTAGTTCTGCAGAGATCTCCAGTCGTTTGACGGAGACTTGAGACTGACTGACCTCACACTTGAGAATCGGAGACTCTATCCATTTGGAGGCTGGCCAGGATGGATTTGGCAGAAATATCTTAGGATGAGACTTTGCGGTACCATTTCTTGCTTGGCATCCAGAAATCCGGAGTACAATGAAGTCCTGAAAAACAAGAAGAGAGCCAGTGAAGATGAGTTACAATGTCTTGCTGGCGTTATTTTGAAGCGTGAGGCAGATGACGTCATGCTGATGTTGCTGACAGCGAAAGCTAAGACGCGCTATCACTGATGAACCAGATACACGCTGCTTCGCTAACGGCGTTAAGAATATATGCAGACTTGTCGTTCTGGTGAAACGGAGTATGCTGACGATGTTACAGCATTAACTGAAGATACTTAGAATAATGCTAACGGTGCGTACAACCGTAACGGAATATACTCTTGCCTTTAGCAGAGTATATGCTAACGACACATCATAACTGTGCTGACGTCACTGCAGAGAGACAGTTGGTTGTTCTTTCTGCTAACGTTGCTCCCGCCCGAATGGTCCCTTTTGCTGACGTTGCAATGGTGATTGGTGCGCCTCCTTTGCCTTGACCTGAATATCTGCGCACTGGGCTTCTATGTATATGCGTGCTTAGCAAGCCCAATTATCCATACTGGGCTAGTAAAAGAAAAGAGCAAATTAAGCCCCAAGTAAACTCATTCTGTATGTAGCAAATATTGAGGTGCGAGGCATCTATCAACAAAACTTGTGTGGTTGTTTCCAAGTTGAGATGAATTATGGCACTACAAATTATTAAGATTGTACTACCACAATTAGTCACGCTCCTGGTCCAATATTAGCCAGGTTGACTTGCAGGTTGTCAACCACACTCTCCATACTGGGGTGAGCATTTGGCCTGTCGCGTGATTTAGCTCGGGACCAGCGTTCATTTCAGGATGGATGCCCGGACCGTTCGTTAATGGGTTGGATCGCGGATAGAATTTTGAAATCCAACGGACAACGGATCGGAGCTGGATGCAGCTTTGAAAATCCGTTGGACATCCATATCCACTTTAAATTAAGGTCATTTATATAATTATAGAGAAATACTCATGGATCATTTAGGAATTTTTAAGATGTTTGTAGGGTGTTGTACACGACATTTTATGTTTGTATACATATATAGGATATATCCGTTTTATAAGGAGTCATTTGTGTTAGCTTTATTTTCTTCCTATTATAAATTTAACTCAAAGCAAATCCATTGGATTATCAGCATCCAATGTAGTCCATCAGTATATCCATTGGATGCAAATCCGTTGGATATGGATTGGATATGGATGGGATTTGGAATCCATTAGTGCAATGGATTTGGAATCGGATGAGGCGAAAACAGTCCTCTTGGCCCATGCTCACTCCTCTACTCCTTACCCAAATGAGAATCAGAAAGCCCATATCAGGTTTTAGATCCATCCAAAGTTTAACTAGATGGTGATTCCAGTAGAGCATTTTCGAAGAAGCAGCTTTTGTGGACTACTCAAAAATGGTGGGGATTACTCTTCATTTTAGGTGGATATTAGAAGTAATAATAGGTCACCTTATCTAAGTTTTTAATGCCCAAACTTGCCCTTGATAAATAAATTAGTTAGTGTAATGATTAATTATTGTTAGTATAATGATTAATTAGTGATGCTAGATTAATTAATTGGGTGTTTTTAAACACGGCTTGGTTGGGTGCATGCAGGATTAATTGGGAGTATACCCGATACAGACAAAAAATAGAGTGAATTTTACTTCAATACCCTTGAACTAATTAGCCAAAATTAAACCTAAAATTAAAACTAAAAAAATCTTAATCTTCCTAATCTCTACTGCTCTTCCCTTCAGTAACTTCTTCCATTTCTTCCATCAGTTGAAAAGTCTTACTTAGTGATTTTCCAAAAAAAGTGATTAGGTTCTCACGGCGAAAAAGAAGACTCTAAGTTGGTGTCTAAACTCAAGAGCTCGTCGTTGTGTTGTGTGATTTGGTTTGTTATATGATTGTTATATTGGGTTAGAAATCGAAAATTACCAGTTTCCGTGTCTTTGAAGTCGGCAGAGGATCAAGCCCAACATGCATATCTTGCAGACTTTTCATAACAACCATGGGATATGCAAATTTTTCAACGTGTAGACGAGGTAGTCTTGCAGAAGACCGCAGAGGCTGTCTGACGGCGCGAGGTCTCTTAACATGCATATCTTAGGCTTTTCACTTAGCCAGCCACGACCATAGGCATGGTATTTTTGCAGAAGGCTTGCTTTGGCTGATCTGACCCGACATGGTATTTTCTCAGCGGCCGTGGGGTATTTTCTCAACCTTGTTAGAGCCAGGGTTATTTTTGTGGACCTTATTTACAGGAATAATGTGTCTAGTCTCTTGTTGTGTCAAAATATAAAGTCGGCATTGTTATTTAGAAAGAACCTTCTTGAGCCAAAGTTGGTCGGCCCGGTCTTTCGATGCGTCGACCTTGTCGAGCTTTTCATACTTCGAGGCCCAGAGGAAGTGTTGATTCCCGATCTAATTTTGAGTATGATTTCGCCTGACAGCACCGCAGATCCGCTTTTTAGAAGTGTATGCGTAGATGTGCTTTCATTTCGTTGCAAAATATTTTCAAAACAATTTTTTTCCTCAAAAGTCTTCCAAAATAAGTTCAATCAAAAACAAAATTTCATTTCATGAGATTTAATCTACTCGATTAATCAATCTAAACTCAATTAATTAAGCTAATCGAGTTTTTTAGTGTTGGTTAAAAAAGGGTATAATATTAGCCATTTAGAAAAATATATGGCTAAAGGGGTGGCTTCTTTACTTCAAGAAATGACCTTTATTTTGTCTTATTGGGTATACCTCAATCAAGTTAGGCTTTTGAAAGAATAATTCTTGAGAGAAGTTTTTTTTTTTTTTTTTTTTTTTGGTAGGAATGGATGATTTGAAATGTTAGGGTTTTGGGTACTTAGTTGCATCCTTCAAATTTAGTTAATGTTGCTTGAATTGGAAAAATATTTCGAAAAAATGAAAAATTTATAACGCTGAGTTCGACCATGGGAAATAGAGTTCGGTTGGGACATACGAGCGAAGAGCAGGTCGGCCAGAGACTACATCACGCAGAGTGGTTCGGCTAATGGTTACGAAGCACCGTGATGAACCATTCGGCTTTAATGGGGATTTTGTTTTGAGAAAAAAAGTCGGCTAGGAAAAAAAGTTGCGATCGACGAGACCACATGTTAAATTTGGGAAAAAACTCGGCACAGCGAGCTCCGATATGGGTTTTCGGAGAGAAAGTTCGGTTGAGGTGAAAAAATTGCTACATAGCCGAACTAAAAGTTCGTCTAGGAGAAAAGGAAAAGGAAGAAGTTAGCGCGTAATCAGGCCCCAAAAGTTAGGGCAGGGAATTTTTTTGCGGTGTAACCGAACTTTTCTACTGAAAGAAAACCATCCGTTAAAGTTGAGTTAAGTTCTGGATTAAGACAAAGTTTTTTTTTTTTTTTTTTGAGATAAATCGCTAGCGAACTTCTGCACTAATTCCATTTTCAACTCATTTTGATGATTACTTCTCATTTTCAGACAAATAGCTTGAATGACAATTAATGGGTTTATTATAATTTTTTGATTTTGATTTTGTTTTGTTAGTGATATAGTCAAGTTATATAGACTAGGTTCGTGGTGGTGGATTCGAGGATGGTGCGTGGTGGTGGTGGTCGGTCTGAAAAAAGTTTGGTGAGCGGCGGTGGTAATGGGAGGAGGGTGGTTATATATAAATGGGTGGTGATAGGATAGAGGTGATTATATGGGTGGAAGTTGAGGTAGAGTTAGTCGTTTCACGCTGCACACCAAAATGGCCAATTTACCACGTTTATTTTTCGTTGCTATGAATTTAAGCTAGCAGCTATGTATGTTGCTTACGCGGCGTGACAAATTATATGCAACGTCTACAAGCGTTGCTCAAATAAAAAGCAGCATTATCGTTCGCCTTATACGTTAGCTCTTAATAATTAAAGCAGCGTATGTAGGCGATTGCTTTAATTAATTTAGACAACGGTTTTCCTATTTTAACAGCGTAGTATCAATGCGTTGCCCAAGTTCTTTGCCGCGTGTCGATAGGTCCACGGAAAATGGTGACGCACAGTCGAGCATTGTGCAACATTTATATACGTTGCTTATCACTCATTGTCAGTGACGCTTTAATTGCAACATTTATATCGTTGCAAACTTTTAATCGGAGTTTTAAAAAAACTAGATTTATCTTTGATCGGTTTTCGAGTTTCTACCTACATAATTAAGCGGAGACCCGGATACATAACAAGGATTGATTTGTCATCACCACCCACTCTTTGGTTTCCAACTAATTATACAATCGTAAGAGGCGCCTAGAAATTTTAGTTACACAAATTCTTGTCAAGAACCCTAGTTTCTAACCAACTAATTATGCAAATCGTAGCGAGACCCCTAAATTTCAGGTTGCATAAATTCTTGTCAAGAACCCTAGTTTCTAAATTTGAGAAGGATCAAACATCATATACATGTTAAAACTAACCTTGATCGGTAACAAGCTCTATAATGACCAGGTCCTTCCAACTCCCGGCTACCAGCGGTACTTGATCCACTACAAGAATCAACAAACACAAAATGTAAGCATTAAATCGAACATACATATACCACATACGATAGCGAGAGATAGAAGTAAAATTGCAAATGTTACCAAGAATGTCTCCGTATTCTACCTTCCAAAGTGGTCAAGGCTAAATGTATTTTACCTTACAAGCGGCCTAAGAACAAAAGCAAAGCCTCAGTGTGTTTTAACTTGGAAATGGTTTGTGACGAGTCGTGTATCGATCAAGTTGCAGTCGAAGCAGAGTGCGGACATATATGTGACTTACCCAAGTCACCGGTGAAATAGACATCTACAAGATGCTGCCCATTTGATCTTTATCTTGGATTGAAAAAAAAGGAATTTGTCAGAAGTTACTTAACACAAAAGTAACACAGCCAATACAATGATCAAACCATGGCATCAAGATGGCAGCCAATCAGCGAAGCAAAGCACCTAACATTAATCTTAACCAAACAAACCAATTCTTAGTTGTTTCCATTTGAACAAATAAATTACCAGATAGTGAGAATGTATTTAGGACCTCTCAAAGCATCTTATGGTGATCCGACTTCCCACCTGCCTACCTACAAGAAGACAAAGGTAAGAGTTTGATTACTTAAAAGCGATTTTTTAAAGAATGTTGCCTCTATTAGTGACAATGGTAGTGGTTACGGTTATGTTGGTGGAGTTGAGTTGAGTGATCTTCTGCGGGAGGCTGGTGGTGGTAGTAGCAGAGATGGGTATGGTAGCGGTTCGAGTTTGATCTGGATTTATTAACTATTCTTGACAAATGACAAGCACCAGCAGTTTTCCAAAGAACAAATAATAGATATTACGGGAGATGGATGTCATTTACAGAGCGAAGGATGGTCCTAAGAGCAAGATGGAATGTGTTACAAAGGGAGACACGACAATTTACTTCTGCAGAAGAGATTGAGAACATAGAAAGAGATCTTGGCTGGTGACTTGGTAATAACGTTGATCAACAACAGTAGAGGAGCGAGATAGGACCTGTAATCATCCTACATAGAAATGTTGTGCATCATCCAACATCTGTCAGTATCGCTTTGAAAAGAACAAATGAGCCTTGTATGTTAATGTATTCAATTAAAGCTAGAAAGAAATACATGGTATGCACCTTCCCCTCCTCCTTTACAGGGCTTGGGACCGGCAATGCGTTGCATTGGCGGAGTTAAGAAAGGGTTGACTATTGAAGTCGAAGCAAAATATATATATATATATATATATCATTAAGATAGTTACAAAATCTATTACGAGACAGTTAGACGGATGCATAGTGCATCTAATCATCCTACTGATAACAAAAACATCAAAGCGTAATTACGTAAGATTCACCAAGTGTTTATAATACCCAAAAAAGCGATCGGTTTGATCTAATCGTCGTGTTTGGTTACCAAAAAAAGCGATGCAGCAGGATTTGCTATGTCTTTGAACATCTGCGATAATCAAAAAAACAAGTTAGTTCATCACCGATATTAAACATGTCCTACTGCACAGTGCCGGCCCTATCCTCAGCCCATCTCACCCAATTAGGCGGTGATATCGACTCAACGTACACCAACCATCTCCTTGAGGGCATCCCGGATAATAGCAGTTTGTTCCATACACTTGCACCGATGTAGACCTTCCTCTCATTAGACTTCGACTTTTTATGATGAGCGATATCACCAGCGACTACAGACCCGAATGCAACAACCCCTACCTCCATTGTCTAGTAGCTCAAGCCTGGCCCAATGGCGTGCCAGTACTGCCTGTGACCTCATTCTCGGAACACTGACCATTTACACCACTAGGATAACAAGTGGACCCTTTCTCTGGGCTAGGAGTGCCTACTCTAGTATGTTGTAGATCCATTAACCTTCAACATACGTAAGTATCGCTCTGTGAAAAGAACAAATGAGCATTATATATCAATGTATTTGATTAAAGTGAGTCTGACTTTTCCAGCGATCTTGAACAAGTCGAGGTTGAATACTTACATCAAATTTAATACCCACGTCACCATGAAGTGCCTCCACCTTACTAGCCAAACCACCACTTCACTTTGAATTGTGTCCAATCTTGCCTCATTTTGGGTGTCTCTTTTGAAGAGCGAGAATATGCTATCGCCGCCATCTCGGCTGCTTCTTGATACATTGGATGAGTATCCCGAACCCCATCTTTTCGAGTTAGGTCAAACACCTGCTACTAGTTCAGCTGAAACCATATGATGGTTGCTACTACGACTCCTCTGTTTGTTCCTCTCTTTAGCATCTTTAACTTTCTTACGCATTTTCGTATTTGAAAGTTGGTGGTTAGCATCAATCACAAATACTACAACAACCAAGTAGGTGAGTGTTATGCAGAATTACTCGAGTAAAAGCAGATTGAGCTTACATGTGTCTCAACGCCATGCTTGGGATGCCACGAGACCATGCTGCTCGTTGGTGTCCCCACAACCACTTGTGCAGTAGTGTTTTCGGGTATAGCTTTGACATTGAATCATTGTCCTACGCATTCACCACATTATATTAAAAACATAGCATACTAACCATTAAGCAGAGCATAATAACCATTACATGAGATGCTTACTAGTATATATTGCTTGTTCTTTGTAAGAGCATCGCCCAAGTGTATGACGGATCTTTTGCTTTTTAGCATCTGCATTCTTAGCATTCCTTGCAATCTTTTCCAGCCTTCCTCTCATTCTCAACAAATTCTTCCGAGATATCACGAGTCCATCCCATTTGGAACTTTCTTTTTTGTGACTTCCCATTTGTTCGAGTCGGTTCAGTAGTCTGAGGTTCTTCCTCCTCCTCATCCTCCTCCTCCCCCTCCTCCCAGATCTGTCTGGAGTCTCTTCTTGGCTTTTTTTAGGCGTGGTCCAAAGATGATGGCCCTTAAGTCATCACTTATATCTCCTCCACAAACACTGGAAATCCTGTTTACATAGCCGAACCGGACATGGTCCACATCAAATTCAAATTCCCCCTATGCAAGATATAGATTTGGGTCAATAAACATAAGTACGATCTCCTCAATGGTAGTAAAATCACATAAATGCAAAAATTAGTAACAATACCATCAAATAATTCCAAACATCATCTTTAAAGTTATCGGGCACGATCCTCCGGTCTTAAGTAGTTTATTGGAATATGTCGGCGTATGATTTCTCCTGCTCTAGTAGCAAATACAGCTGGCATTAGGTTTTAGGGGCACATGCCGGCGGGGTCCGAGTTGACTATCATCTTTGGCTTCAACTGCTGGAAGAGCTAGATCCATTTTGCTGCGAAGTCGTACCTAGAGAATATGAGCTTTGCTCTTTGTTCCATTATCTTGCAACAAAAAAGGAGAAGTATTGGTAAAATAATACAAGTGAGTCGATACATAATAACCTTTAGGCAATCAAACATCAAATTCGCTGACGGTAGAGCAAAATCAGCAACATTAAGAACACTTCATTACACTGACACGTTATCAAAAATAACAAAAGCGAGGATCCGAGGTTGCAAGCACAAGTACAAGCAGATTAAACTCCCAATAGAAAGGTTAATCTGATAACCAATGCTAAATTTACAACATAATAATGAGTTAATCATGGCGTAGTCTTAGCAAATCTCTCAAATGGGGCTCATCGCAAAAATCATTGGAATTCTTGAGCTACCGGTTTTATCAAGTCATGCAGCTTATGCGGTGAAAGCTTCGCTGAGTGCATTACAACGGACCAATCGGGGTCCATCAAATCATGGAATAGAACACTTGAGAAGCCTCGAAGTCAAGTGTCGCGGAGTTCATCAAAGTAACTTTCTGTGAACTCACTAGGAAATTTTCCGTTAACCAATACAGATTGCCATCAACACTTAGTTTCGCCCGACTTTTACTCTCCACCTTCACCCGATCACAATAAAACACCACCTCAAGTGAAATGCATGTGTAGTCAGCTCGATATTTGATTCACCACCATACCATTTAGTCACATCATCGATGGGGTTTTTATCTTCCGACTTGCTCTATATGTTGTAGTTGCTTCCCTGCAAACACCGCATGTATCTTGCGTTGACCTAGCTCATCGGACTTGGGTACAAAGGTAAAACCGTTAACCACCTTGTTACTTGTTATATTCTTTCGATCGCATGAGTCCTTTTACATAACGCCACAATTTGGAGTTCATTTTGCCCTCTTTCACCAGCTGGAAGCATTGTAAAGTACTTATGGGTCTCGAGGCAAATAACAAACAATGTTTCTAAAGTGCCACAATTATTTACTATATCTCGGCATTATTACCTTTTTATATAACCA